>PVJS01042077.1:0-17666 GCA_004027185.1 Glis glis | reverse complement strand
AGTGGGGCCTCCGCAACTTCGTGAGACCCGGTTTCAAAATAAAGTATAAAAAATAGGGCCGGGGGTGTAGCGCGGAGGTAGAACGTCCCTGGGTTCAATCCCCGGTACCGCAAAAAATAAATAAATAAAATAAAATAATAAATAAATAAAAAGGGTTGGGGTGTAGCTCAGCGGTAGAACATCCCTGCGGTCAATCCCTGGTACTGTAAAAAAATTAATAATAATAATGATTTAAGATTTATACATGCAGCTATGGGAGTGACACAGTTTCCTCCCTCCCTCCCTCCCTCCCTGCGCTCCTAATGCAAGGGGAGTGACCCTGTCTCTCTGGGATGGGCCTCTCCTGAATTTAGCTGGTGGCTCCCCAGCACTCCGCCTGCCTCTAGGTCACCCCTCTAGGTCCCCTTCCTACAGTTAGGTCACCAGAGCCTCTGCTAGTGTTATGCCTGGGGGAGGGGGCAGGATCATGGCACGAAGCCGCCCACTCCTGGGACCGTGGGTCTCAGGGCAGGAGCAGGGCGTGTGCTGAGCGACTATCTCTTCCAACTCAGCCACATGCAGGCGTGAGCCGGGGGGTGTAACAGTGGCCCAGTCGGGGGTGTCACCAATCTCCAGTGTCCAAGGCCGGCCTCTCCCTCTTCCCTGGCTCAGGATGCCAGAGCCAAGTTAGACGTGCAGAGTCAACCCCACACTTAACGTCTGTGGCTGTAATGCTTGGTGGGCGGGATGGAGAGAGAGGGGGGGTCCCCAGCAGCAACCCTGTGTCCCCCAGGGCAGACCATACCCTGGCCTCTGCCCGGAGTGGGGCGGCCACAGCCCCCCCACAGAGCGACGCCTGTGAATTCTTGGCTTTGTGGCTCTGGGTCCAGTAGGCCACATGAAGACATTTCTGAGCACGAGGTCTTCCTGTTTACCCACAGAGGCAGCACGTGTAGTGAGAGCCGCACCCGGGGCTGAGGGACTGGTGGCCCCTCCCACCCAAGCCTCAGTTTCCCCTTGGCACCTGGCACACTGGACCTGTGGGGCTCTGGCCTCTGAATAAGCACCCACCAAAATGTGAGGCTCTGAGTCCTTCCGCCTCAACTTTCCTTTATAGTTGAGGCAACTGAGGCCCAGAGAGGGAGGGAGAATGGTGGGGGTCACACAGCGAGTCGGCCCAGGCCTCCTGGCACTTAAGATAACAGAGTTTGGGTAGAAGGTCTGGTTTAGGAGTCTAAGTCTTTTTTTTTTTTTTTTTTGCGGAACTAGGGAGGGAACCCAGGGGCATTCTACCTCTGGGCTACACCCCCAGCCTTAGTTTTTTATTCTTTATTTTGAAACAGGGTCTCACTAAGTTGCGGAGGGCCTCACTAACCCGCAAACCCAGATCCTTTGGTCTCAGCCTCTCAAGTACTGGGATTACAAGCGTGCGCCACCACGCCCGACTTGCCTAAGTTTAATGAAGCCTCTGTTTCCTTGTCTGAAGAATGGGAATAGGGGGTCTAATAATTTCTGCCCTGTAGGGGACAGGTTGTCTTGTCCTGAGTGAACTGTGGGGTCCAGACCTTGAGTGTCTAGGGAGAAGAGAACCTCAGAAAGCCCCGGCTTCAGTCGGGGAGCCCTGGATCCCAGTCCCCTTGCTGCCCTGTTAGCCGGAGGGCACGGGACACCGGTGACACTGAGCTTCCTGCTCCTCAGCTGTGACGTGGCCAGTGATCACCTCTACCTGGTAAGACTCTAGGTGACAGGACGGCACAGAGCAGGTGCTCATGAGATGTCAGCTCCTCTTCCTGTCTTTCAACCCTCCGCGCTTCCAGGGAATGCAGGAGGACCTGTCCAGCAGGCTGGACTCTGAGAAGACAGCCCTGGCCAGGGGAGCTGGCAGGTATCGCCAAGAGCCATGAGAGGTCCATGTGGCCCTGGCGCTGGTGGACGCCAGTTGCTTTGGTTTTTCCTTTTTGAAAGATGAACAAGGTAAGTTCGGAATTCAATCGACTTCATCAAGGCTGCTGGGTCCTCGCCCCATCGTGTGGTGGCAGCTGACCCGAGGGCCCAGACCAGTGGCAGCCAGCAGTGGCCGCTGGGGAAAGTGTACACCCAGATGTCCCCACAGATCCTCTCTCCACGTGCCTCCTAAAGAATCAGCGGGAGACCTTTCCAACCTCCAGCCTGGGGCAGCACAGGAAGCATCCAAACCGGTTCTTATTTTCCAGTCCTTTGGCCATGGCAGACATGACTAATCAACCAGGCTCTCTAGGAATCTGGATTGATTAGGGATGTCTGTCATGGTACGGGAAAGAAATGGGGCAGATTTGCCAACTCTGCTCCCATAAATGGGACAGACACCAGTAGTGACCAATCAGAGTCTTTGCGTTAGAGAACTACTCGGTGAGCCTTGTTTGGGCCGATGCTGTGCCAATTCCCACCACATCCCATGAGACCAAGTCTGTCTCTATTGATCGAGAAGAGACAGAGGCAATTCTCCTCGCGGGTGGAGAACTAGTCCCTTCACACCAATGAGATGGCAAGTAACCCTAAGTAGCATGTTGAAGAGTAGCATGAAGATAGAGAGTGACTTTATCTCCTGCGACTGGGTCAAAGGTTAAAGCAGGGTCACTAGGTTTACCTGCATATTTTTATACTGAAGAAGTCAGACAAGCTCCTGGAGGGCAGGGACCCGCTGGTTCGTTCACTCTCTCAGCCCCAGCAGCTGGAACCCTGTGGTTACATATGCAGCAAGTCTTGCTGTGCTTCTCCTTCTGGTAACTGTATCAGCATTTTGAATCTCGTGTGTCTCTGCACTGCCTGGCTGTGGAGGTTTGCACCTCCCGGGGTTGCTTTAGCTAAACTCTGAGCCTTCCCCTCGCTTGTTTCTGGTCAAGTGCCTTTTGCCTGAGCAATTGCACTTTATAGAATCTATTCTGAGGAAATAATAAAAAGAAGCAAACAGAAATGTACATGAAACAGTACTGCTCACATGAGCAACCACAGAAAATGATACCCAAGTGTCCAACCAAAGGGGTATGTTTAAACAAACCATGACATTTCAGTCAACCGTGATGGCCCGACTGTCTCGTGAATGACTGAGGTGGATGGTCCAGGGAACAGCAGGAACTTGTCCATGGCCGCAGAAAATGTTCTGTTTTTCTTTGCTCTCTCTGGGCATAGGACAGGTCATGGTACTGTTCCCTGTGCCTCCCCATGGGACCCAAGCACAGTGCTCTTGCAACTGGCCATAACCCGGCTGGAGTCCTTGCCCAGCCACCTCGGGCTCTGTGAGCTATGTCCACCTCCGATTGCTCCAGCCACTGGCCCAGCCTGCACTGACCTTGGGCACCAGTAGAATTTTAAGGTGCTGGGGGCTGGGGAGAGACCCCTGACCCTGCTTCCAACACAGGGGAGACTCAGGGTCCAGGAGCATGGGGCCCCGTTTCTCCCACGGGCTCCCCTGCCACCAGCCCAGTTCCTGCTGTGCCCTCCCTCCATTTGGAGACTCAAGCTCCCCTTCATTCCGAGAGCCCCTGGACCATCTGCGTTCCTGCACACGGCACGTGCTGTCCACGGGATGTTCCCTGGCACCATGTGAACGCGGCTCTCTCCCACTTCTGCCACAGAAAGCCCTTGCGGGACCCCACGCCCCCTCAGGCTCACGGTCCATTTCTCTTCTTTTTTGAATAAAAACACGCACAAGGATGATCTACATCACCATGCCTGCTTCCACCCCCTGCCGTTTCCTCCAGCTGGCTCTGACCTCTCCACACTGGGTCTCCTCAAGGGCCCCCATCACCTCCAGGTGCCCCTCCCTGGGCCTCCAGGGCTCCCCTCCCGCCTGTGGTTTTCTCCATCTCTCCAGTTGCGCCCTGTGGTCTTCCCCTGGGTTCCGCCCACTTCTGACTTCTTACCCTGGAGGCCTCATCCGTGGACCTTTTTCTTTTTTTTCCCTTCCTTCCTTCCTTCCTTCCTTCCTTCCTTCCTTCCTTCCTTCCCTCCCTCCCTCCCTCTTTTTTGGTATGGGGATTGAACCCAGGTGTGTTCTACCTCCGAGCTACACCCCTGGCCCTTTCTATAATTTATTTCCAAACAGGGTCTCACTAATTTGCTGAGAGTCTCACTAAGTGGCTTGAATCTGTGATCCTCCTGTCTCAGCCTCCCAAGTACTGGATTACAGGTGTGCACCACCGCTCCCAGCTCCCTGGACTCTTTCTTCTCCTTCAAACTGGCCACCACAAACATGAAGTATTCTGTATTTGTTGTACAAGATGGTCCTTAAACCGGGCGTGGTGGCTCATGCTTGTAATCCCAGTACTTGGGAGGCGGAGACTGGAGGATCCGGGTTCGCGGCCAGCCTCAGCTACTTAGTGAGGCCCTCCTCAACTTAGTGAGACCCTGTTTCAAAATAAAGAATAAAAAAATAGGGCTGGGGGTGTAGCTCGGAGGTAGAATGCCCCTGGGTTCAATTCCCAAGAGCAAAAAAAAAAAAAAAAAGATGGAAAAGATGGTCGTTAAGAACCTCCTCCCCTCCCTTGACGGCTCCCCGTTTCCCTGAACCCCAAGTCCAGCACAACTTCTTCCTGATTTCCAAACACACAGCTCCTGCCGCTATTCGATGCACAGGCGTCCTGGGTCCGTCCCATAGGAATCTGCACAGGCAGCCTGGAAGCCCACAGTTCAGGACCTACCAGCCTTCCAGATGAGCCTAGAAGCCTCTGGAAGGTAAAGGAAGTGACAAATAGAAGACTTGGGCTCCAGCGGGGTGCGGAAGGCTCTGCGGCCATGATTGATTTCCAAGTATCTCACACAGTCCTCCCTGGGCCAGGGTGGAACGGGACTGTCCTCAGGGCCTGACAGGAGCATCAGTAAGAGGGGCAGGCGGGGACCTAGCCCCTCCCTACCCAGAGGGGGCAGCCATGGTGGCCTGGCGCCCGGCAAAGCCACAGGCCCCGCCTGGGAGAGAATTCCAAGTTCCCGATTCCTATTACTTTTAATATCTCAAGCATTCCTTTGGTTTTCAGCGTTGCAATTACTTATAGAGCCGATCACGTCTGTGGCCTCAGGTGGGCGCCGACTGCCGATCTGCGCAGGTGTCGGTGGCAGATGAAGCGCAGGAGAGGTTGGAGGCCACCCACCCAGCACGAGGAGGGACCAGGCGCTGCACAGAGACTGGGGTTTGCGGCCTGGCTCTAACATCCCCCAGCTGCCAGAGGTTGGAGGCCATCCACCCAGCATGAGGAAGGACCAGGCGCTGCACAGAGACCAGGGTTCGCGGCTTGGCTCTAACATCCCTCAGCTGCGTGGCCTCGGGAAAGTTCCTTAACTTCCGTGGGAAGGGAGGAAACAGTTTCGTCCTCATTCTGCTGCTCTTCGCTGCATCGGCCTGTGACTGCCCGGCCTGGCTGTCCCGGAGTGGTCTGGGTGCCCTGAGAAGGAGTCGGCACCCTGTCGGGGACAGGTCAGCATAGAGGCAGCTAGAGCGCTTGATGGGGCTCTGGCTTGAAGCCTGGACCACGGGCATGGCTGTCCAAGGCCCAGGACTCCTGATGGGAAATCTAGGCAGGAAGGGCTGGGCCAGCCCCAGGAGGAGCTTAGAGACCTGCAAAGCTGGGGCCCGTGCACACTGTCCCTGGTCCTCCCTGGGTGTGGGCGATGTTGCTGCCACCCACCCCTGGGGTGGGCCCCTGGAGGAGCTGGGGCTCACCTGGAGGTGGGAGGGCGGGAGGGCGGTGGGCCAAGCAATTTCCTCCGCCTCCCCTGGGGAGCGCTGTTCCAGCAGGAGGGAAGTGGGCGGGGCGGGCGAGAGGTGGCCGGCTTGTTTTCCAGCCTCTGAAGGAGAGTCCAGGAAAAGTCCTCCTTCCTCCAAATCGGCACTAAAAATAGTGGCAGGGGACCGGCCGGAACACTGACATTCCCTAGACCGGGGGCGGAGGGGGGTCTGGAAACACAGTATCAGCCACAGGCCCCAGGCCCCACACAAGGAAGACTATTTTTAAAGGCTCTTGTTGGTGTGTGAGGTCATCTTCCAGCTAGATGACAGCTCGGGCTCTGTCCTGAGAGGGGAGGAGGGCACATGTAGCAGGGAATGGCCAGTGGACAGGGAGGCAGGACACCAGGGTACACACCAGAATGCTGTGTGGCCTTGGGAACTCATGCACCCTCTCTGGGCTTTGGCGACATACTCTCAAGACTGTCCATAAGCTGCTGCCCTGGTGCCCGGTGATTTGGGGACTGGCCTCAGGACCTCTGCTCCACCCCCCACCGCCCGGGGCTATTCTAGGTTCCATGCAGGTGGCAGTCTGGCAGCGACAGTCTCTTCCAGGGCAAGTTCAGAAGAGAAGCGGCAGAGCAGGAACCGAGAGGGCAGCTGTGGAGCTGGACCACCCGGGTTCGAATCCCAGCTCTGCCACGCACTAGACATGGAACCTGGAGCGAATTGCACCATGCCGGTCTTCCTGCATCCTTAACAGAGAGACAGAGTTCCCGCCCAGGTGTATGTGGCAGGAGCATGCGCCCGCCTGCACTAAAACGATCAGAACGGGGCTCTCCACAAAGCCCCAAATCAAAACTACCCCAACACCTCCCCCAGGGGATCCGCCACACCCGGGGCGGTCTTGTCACCCAGCAGGGAGACTGGACCCAGTTAGAATAAGCAGGTTATAATCACGCCCGACGCACACGGATCACAGACAGAAAGCGGCTCCAGGGCCAGATGTGGAGAGTAGATACAGCCAGCTGTGCTGTCAAGACCACAGGCGACAGGCAGACTGCTCATGACCTGGCTCGGGTGGGCGGGAGGCCATGCCTGCAGGGGAAGTGACCAGGGCGCAGGACGGCCGCACAGGCAGGGCCAGTTTGTGAAAATTCACAAGACATAAACGTGAGGTGTGCGCTTTCCTGTAGCACCTGCTGCTTCAGCAGAAAGCTTCACAAACAGCGTCCACCTCGCTGGCCCGGTTCCACCCATGCACTGCCCCTCCGCCCCGCACTGTCCAGGGTGTGGGAAGAACTCGGGAACTCTCAGTTCTTATCGTCTAGAAGTGCTGGCCTCCATGACATCGGGGGACACCGCATGGTGTTGGGGAGGCAGACCGGCTCCAGCTGTGAATTTGGAGGCTGGTCCTGGGTTCAGGTCTGGCTCGGTCCCGATGTGGTTAGAGTTAAGAAGGAAGACTTGCAGGAAGGTTCTGGAACATGCATGAATGTGCATGCTTTGATGGAAGTAAACTGAGGCAAAGTTGGGCCGGCCTGAGCCAGCCGGTGAGAGGAAGAGGCAGGGCTGGGCCAGGCGTCTGGCTCCTGCTATTGCTGTGTGCAGGTGCGCAGCGCCCGGGGCAGCGTGGCAGGTGGACGCTGGCCTCGGACACGGAGGGGTCGCAGCAGGGAGGAGTCTGCGGCCCGGCCATGAGCTCTGCCACCTCTCTGCAGGTCACAAGCCCGGTTCTCCCTAGGGAGGGGGTGGGTGTCCTGTCCCCTCGCAGACCCAGGACGGCTGCTGGGAACACCCGCGTCTCAGGCCAGGTGGACTGACACAGGACATTGAGGATTTGGGTCCTGCTCCGCCTCCCAGGGGCCTGCAGGAAACCCCGCAGCCTCGCCCAGCCTCGGTGTCCAACTCTGGGGAATGGGTGCAACAAGCCCCCGCAGACCCCGCGGGCTGAAGTGTTGTCTGAGATGAGCGATGTGCGCTGTAGAGACTCTGGAGTTGTGAAAACGACCACTTCCTAATTTGGGACGGGAAGAAAGAGATGTGTGGGTTTTTTTTCTTTTAATTGACTCCTTATAGTCTCGGCAGCAATTAGTATTTTTATTTTTTTACTTTTTGCACGGGGGATTGACCCCGGGGGTGCTTTACCCCTGAGCTGCATCCTAGCCCTTTACTTTATTTTTTTAAAAAACAGGGTCTTGCTAAGATGCTGAAGCTGGCCTCGAACTTGCCATCCTCTTGCCTCAGCCCCCCCCAAGTCGCGGGGATTACAGGTGTATACCACTGCGCCTGGCTAGTATTTTTAATTTTTGTGATCCTGTCTTTGATCTCCTCCTCCTCCAGGGAGATCCCGTGACTACAGCCGAGAGCTAAGGCAGTAGAACATCACAAAGAACAATTTCCTTGTCTCCTCTGCTGTCGGCTGTGGCTTTGACGGTGCCGCCGCGGGGAACCGGACACCTTGTCCACCGCCGGTCTGCAGCCGGGGCCCCAGAGCTACCTGACGCCATCCCTTTAATTGGTGGGGTGCAAGAGTTTTATGGCAAGACTGGAAGTCTACTGTAATTAAGACCTCTATAAAATATTTAGACCGCCATGCCCAGATATATTAATGATTATACATTTAAATGTTAATGAGTGTAATTAGATGAAAGATTAGCCAAGCCTGTCACTAAATATACATTCAAGACTGATAAACTCCTGTACTGTAAAATTGTATGTGTGAGCAGTCCTCACACTCCGATATCTCAGATCTACTTAGATTTGTTGGTTGAGAAAAAGCGCGAAGGCAGACCCAGGAAAGGGAGAAGGGAGAGGGAGTCAGCAGGCTCAAGCAGGAGTAGCAGGGAGACCAGAGCGGGGACCTAAAGACCCCATAGGAACCTTAGAGATCGCAAAGATCAAACAAACAGGTGAATGTGAAACTTTGCACACCCCCATGGACGGAGAGCTCACTACCCCTTAGGAGTGGCCGGTTACAGCTCTCACGCTCACACCTAGAGGCGGGCTTGTGCGAATGGTTTATCGGGGGTGACGTTGGGGTTTCTAAGGCTTTAAATTCAATCACACAGAATGAATGGGACCATAGTCTCTACCAAAGTTGCTTTAAAACAATAAATTGTGCCGGGCGTGGCGGCGCACGCCTGTAATCCCAGTACTTGGGGAGGCGGAGACCAGAGGATCCGGGTTCAAGGCCAGCCTCAGCTCTCTCTCTCTCTCTCTACTTAGTGAGGCCCTCCGCAACTTTGTGAGACTCTGTTTCAAAATAAAGTATAAAAAATAGGGCCGGGGGTGTAGCGCGGAGGTAGAACGCCCCTGGGTTCATTCCCTGGTACCGCAAAAAATAAATAAATAAATAAATAAATAAAAACAATAAATTGTCTTCTAGCTCAAGAATGAGATGAAGCAGGACTTGGCCACAGCATTATCAAGAAAGGCTTATATTTATTAATTCAACAAAAACTTACTGTGGGCGACCAGGCACTGAGCTGGGGCGGGGCAATCTGGGTAAAACAGACAGATAAGGCCTTAATTGTCATGCAGAGTGTGTTGGAGCAGAGGAGACAGGCATGTATGACACATTTGTAATGATTATTTAAATACGATGATTTAAATACATGCTGAGGTCAGCACCCTGGAGTAAATACACAAGAAATCCCCAGGTGGCAGGTGGGCACGCTCTGGGAAAGCCTCGGCAATAACAGAATAGAGTAAGAATGTTCTTGCAGGCGGAGCAGCTAATGCAAAGGCCCTGGGGCAGCAGAGAGCAGGTGGTGGAGGTGGGGAAAGGCCGAGGAGACTGTGCCAGAACCACTCGTGACTGTCCATGGAGGCTACTGTAACACAGGACCACAACCCGGGTGGCTTTTTACTCTCACACAGTTCTGGACACCAAAAGGCTGAGATGGAGGGGGGCAGGCGCCCGCGGTCTCTCCCAAGTCTCTTCCAGGTCTGGTGTCACCAGCAACCCCTGGCTTCTCTGGCTTACAGATCTGTCACTCGGACCTCAGCCGCGGTCGGACGTCAGGTCACCTACCCCCCTGGGTTCTTCCCCCGGGGATGTCATCGTAAGAGCCGTAAGTCCATCTGCTAAAGACCCTTTTCCAAATGAGGTCCCGGCCACAGGTGCCTGTTGGGCACATCCTCTGAGAGCCATCGTTCGTCCATGACAGTGGTGAAGGGGTTAAGCAAGGCTGACCTGCCTGCCTCACTGTGGCCACCTTTGGGGACAGACTGGGGACAAGTGGATGCAGGGAGGCCGGCCAGGGCCCGCTGCTGCTGGGGCAGGAAGGGACAGGGTCCCACAGGGCACCAACGGAGGAGCAGATGGAGCGGCAGATGCTGAGGAGGAGACTGTGTCCCCAGAAAGCCCCTAAAAGACAGAGGGGTCGGAGGCGGACCCGGCAAGGCGTGCCAGCCATCCAGCCCAGACCCGTCCACCCTGACGGTCTGTCTTTGGCAGGTGCCGTCCTAGAGGAGAGATGGAAGCCCCAAGTCACGCCAGTCCAGTCATGCCAGCAGTCACAGGGCCACCGCAGGTCCCTCACCCCCTCCAGAGAGGTCTACACATGCAAAGCGTCAGGTGGCCACACTTCTCCCTGAGAAGGAACCAGCACTGTGGGTTAGACATCAGGCTCTTGTGAGTCTGACCAACATCACTCTTGTCATGAGAAATGTGACATTTTGGAGCCAAAGAATGGTAGAATGTAGGATTATAAACAAGGAAATGTCACTACTCCCTGTCCACTATGGCCCATCCAGTTCCTACAAACTCTGTGTGTGTGTGTGTGTGTGTGTGTGTTACAAAGAATTGAACCCAGAAGCATTCTACCTCCAAGCTACAGCCCCAGCCCTTTTTATTTTTTATTTTGAAAGGGTCTCGCTAGGTTGCTGGAGGCCTTGCTAAATTGCTGAGGCTGGCCTTGAACTTGGGATCCTCTTGTCTTGGCCTCCCAAGTACTGGGATTACAGGCTTGCGCCACCATGCCCAGCTCCTATAAACTTTTAAAAGGGCCGTATTTAGTGCTTCGGACGTATCATCAGTGTTTTAAGGCCTCTACACATTCTTTTCCTTTTTTTTTTTTTTGCGGTACGAGGAATTGAACCCAAGGGCATTCTACCCCCGCGCTACACTCCCAGCCCTATTTTTTATTCTTTACTTTGAAACAGGGTCTCACTAAGTTGCAGAGGCCTCACTAAGTAGCTGAGGCTGGCCACGAACTCGGATCCTCCGGTCTCAGCCTCCCAAGTACTGGGATTACAAGTGCGCGCCACCATGCCTGGTTTACACATTCTTAATCTTATGGTAATCCCACAAACAAGGTGCTATGATTCACTGGTATTACTCCCATTTTATAGATGGGGGAATTGAGAGTCGGGTGTGGTGGAGCACGCTTGTAATCCCAGTACTTGGGAGGCAGAGACCGGAGGATCTGGGTTCACAGCCAGCCTCAGCTACTTAGTGAGGCCCTCCGCAATTTAGTGAGACCCGGTTTCAAAATAAAGAAAAAAAAATAGGGCTGGGGGTGTAGCTCGGAGGTAGAATGCCCCTGGGTTCAATCCCTGGTACTGCAAAAAAAAAAAAAAAAAAAAAAAAAAGATGGGGGAATTGAATTGAGGCATGGAGAGGTTCAGCCACACAGCCGAAGTCCCACTGGGAGGCACCAGCCGCCAGAGGCTTGTTGCTCGTGACCCAAGTAAACAACTTGGCCAGAGCCAGGCAGGAAGGGCAGGGCCCACACCGACTGCCCCCTGCTCCTTCAGCATCGCGGCAGCTCTCAGACTGGGGCCCTCACTTCCCTCCACACAAGGGGCACGTGCGAGACTTTTCCCTGGAGGACGGCTTTCCGGACAGTGACAAAGGCCAGAGTCCTCGGAGGCAGGCGGCGCCCGCCCTGCTGTCAGCAGCACAGGGCTGGTGCTGGAAGTGCCCGGCCATGAAAAGTTAATCCGGCCGAGCTGCTGGCTAATCCGAGCTGGCTGGCTAATCCGGGGATTTGGTCAGGAGAGGGTTTGACTTTGAGGAAGGTGACAGAATTAGGCAAAGCAGGGCAGCTATGACGACCACGCCCGGCCTTTGCCCGGAGTGCTGCGGTTGACAGAACCTTTGCCGCTTTTCCTAGAAGTATCTGGAGAGGTCTCACTCCCCAGATGCAGAAAGCGAGGCTGCAGGCTAGAATCACTCATTCGGCACCGGATCAGAGACTGGGCTTGGAGTTCAGTGCACAGATTTCTGGCTTTTTTTGAGTGTGTGGTGCTGGGATGGAACCCAGGGGCATGCTACCTCTCAGCTACACCCCTAGCCCTATTTTATTCTTTTATTTTGAAACCGAGTCTCACACTAAGTTGCAGAGGACCTCCCTAAATTGCTGAGGCTGGCCTCGAACTTGTGATACCCCTGTCTCAGCCTCCCAAGTATTGGGATTACAAGTGTGTGCCACCACACCCTTTAGACAATTCTCTCCTCTAGGATCCCCTGGGTGTGGCCAACCCCGGGGGCATCTGGGGAGAGGGAGCCTGGGTAAGTCAGGACCCATCCGAAAGAACTGCTGCTAGAATTCCAGCCCCTTTTCTGGACCCAAGAACAAATCAGTTTTTAGTTCCTGTTCAGTGTCTGAGTCCAGGTTGTTGGTCCCCCCCACACACACACAGAACCTTCTCGTGAAATGAGCTCCGATTTCCTTGGACTCTCAGCCAGAGACCAGGCCTGGCACACGGCGGGTGCTTGAGGCGTATTTAGGAGGTCATTTGAAAGCAGTCACGGTGACGGTGTGAACAGAGAGCACAGGGTCAGGAGACAGAGGGTCTACAGGAGGGCAGCCCTGGGCTGCCAGGACCGGGGAACAGGAGATGCGGCGGCATCCGCGAGGCCAGCCCCCCTCCGGGAAGCGCTGTTTCCAGGGGGAAGCTGGCTGGGCACATCACCTGAGGACCACGCCTGGTGCTGCGGCTGGGGAGCGAGTGAGCTCGCCTCTCCCTAGTCTGTTTCGCCCCGAGGGTCGTCTGGCTGTCTAACTATGTAACTACTTACTTCCTTGGTTCCTGTGCTCAGCTCTGCATTGGGGGTCTGGGACAAAGGGGCTGCTTAGCCATAGAATCCAAAGCCCGAGAGGCGACAGCTTACGTCTCCAGATGTGGGCGGCTCCATCAGCCCAGAGGTGAGGCACCAGCTGTGCCCGTAGGGGAGGCCTGGGCTTATCTGGGTCTACTGGGGACAAGTGTTCTAACGCTGAGGGCTGGAGCTCCTGAGCCCAGGTCCCCCGGGGAGGCCCTGGAGGTCTCTCTCTGTATCCAGGCCATCCAGGTTCAAGTCCCGGCTCCTCCACTTGCTAGCTGGGGGACTTTGGGGGAGTTCCTTCATTTCTTTTTTTTTTTTGTGGTACTGGGGATTGAACCCAGGGGCGTTCTACCTCCGCGCTACACCCCCGGCCCTATTTTTTTATACTTTATTTTGAAACCGGGTCCCACAAAGTTGCAGAGGTCCTCACTAGGTAGAGAGAGAGAGAGAGAGAGAGAGAGAGAGCGAGCTGAGGCTGGCCGCGAACCCAGATCCTCTGGTCTCCGCCTCCCAAAGTACTGGGATTACAAGCGTGCGCCACCACGCCCGGCGAGTTCCTTCATTTCTTTGTGCCTCTGTGTCCTCTGTGGGGTGGGGATGGTAGCGGCACCTGTCTCATGAGCTGCTCTGTTGTGTCTGTGACAGTGCTCAGGAGTAAGCTACTGTTATCACTACTGCTGTCTGAGAACCGATGCGATCTGAGGCTGGGGGATGAACAGAAAGGCCCTCCCCTTCATCTGGCAGCCCTGGGGTTGCTGGGAGGAGAAAAGTTATTCACACAGGAGAGAAATGGCAGGCTCTGGCCAGGATGCACTACCACCTGCCTTCCCCTGCCCCTTCCTCCTTGTGGCCCAAAAGATGTTGGGTGGAGCCCGCCCCCAGGCCTGGGCACTGAGCTGGCCTCAGAGGACAGAGGAGTCCCTATGCAGGATCAAAGAAATAAAAGAAATAGGTAGAAAGGAGACATAAAGGAAGAAAAATCTAACTTTAATATGAAAGCCTTCTGCTAAATGAAGTTCCTCATACCTTCTCCCCAAACCAGTTCTCTCTTCCAGGCCCATCACTCCCAAATTTCTGAGAAATCTACAGATCTTCACACACAACCTTAAAGTTACTGGAAACTCGCTCCCTTCGGATAATTGCTTGTGCACTGCGGATTATCCCGCCAATGAATAGTTGAAGCAAGAGGGATACAGTGCCTTGACTTTGCAGCATTATGTATCGACCAGAAAATGGAGACCGTGTCAAGGATCAGAAAGACCACCACAGACCATCTTGTGATCGCCGGACCGACGCCCCCTTCACCAAGCTTCCTCTAAAAGGTGAGACCTGGAGCCGGGCGTGGTGGCGCATGCTTGTAATCCCAGTACTTGGGAGGCGGAGACCGGAGGATCGCAGGTTCATGGCCAGCCTCAGCGAGTAGTGAGACTCTCATCAACCTAGTGAGACCCTGTTTCCAAATAAAAATAGAATAGGGCTGGGGGTGTAGCTTGGAGGTAGAATGCCCCTGGGTCCAATCCCCAGTACCACACACACACACACACACACACACACACACACACACAAAAGATGAGTCCTGAACCTCAAAACTCGCCTCTCTCTGGAGATGGCCCCCATTCTCTCCTGAATTTTTTTGCTTTCCCAAATAAACCTCTGTCTCTGGCTGGCACATGCTCAGATTCTTTCCTGTCACGTAACCAAGGCCCCGCTGGTCCTGAGTTGCGTTGCCCTCTCTGGGAACTCCTCAGACCCCTCTTGGAATCATCCATTCCTTCTGCCGTGACAAGGGCAGGTGGGAAGGACTAATGGCCGAGAGTCACCTCTGTTTGTCTGCTCGTGCATTCAGGCGTCTTTATTACCTACGCTAAGCCTGACCCCGCGAGCACAGAAGCAGACACGTCAAAGCCTTAAGACGAATCCGCGGCGGGAAGTAGAGAACAAAGGCCCCGAGAATGTCAGTATTGGGGGGCAGGGCCAGGGAGGGGTTAGAGAGAGCCCATGAGTTGGATCAACCCCCACAACAGCCTTCGAAAAGAGGGCCGCAGCCGGACGTGGTGGCGCACACTTGTCATCCCAGGACTTGGGAGGCTGAGACAGGAGGATCGCAGGTTCGCGGCCAGCCTCAGCTACTTAGTGAGGCCCTCCGCAACTTTGCGAGACCCTGTTTCAAAATAAAAAGGACTGGGGGTGTAGCTCAGTGGGAGGATGCCCCTGGGTTCTATCTCCAAGAAGTTCAGCATTCAGCCCAGGCCACAGGAGAGGAGTTGGAGCTGACGTGGTATTGGTGGCCAGGTGGTCTCTTGATGACGAGGACCATGGAACTCTGACCACCACGTGGTCAGAAATTGATTTAAAAAGGAGAGCCGGGTGTGGTGGTATAAGCTTGTAATCCTAGTACTCGGGAGGCTGAGACAGAAGGATCACAGGTTCGCGGCCAGCCTCAGCTACTTAGTGAGACCTTGTTTCAAAATAAAGAATAGTAATAATAAAAAATAGTAATAAAAAAAATAGGGCTGGAGGTGTAGCTCGGAGGTAGAATGCCCCTGGGTTCAATCCCTAGTACCGAAAACAAAAAGAAAGAGGGCCGCCCCCAAATTTCAGACAATAAATAAAAGCGCAACTGAGCACCTCCCACGGCTGCGTTGCCAGTGGCTGACACCCTAGGCTCTCAGAGCTGGGCTCTCGCCAGACCCCTGAGCACTTTGCAAGCAGGAGAGGGAGAGGAGCTCCGGGTCTAGAGACAATGTGAGCACCGACCACCTTCCCTCTGCGCTTGCTTCTGGGCATGGCCTCTCGGCTCTTACAATAACTGGCTACACAAACAGGGTGGGCCCCAACCTCCGGGCTCAGTGCTCTCATCCAAAAAGTGGGAATGGACCTCCTGTCTCTAAAGATAGCCAGCAGGTGTGCTCTGTGAAGGCAGTACCTACATCTGCTCAACACCCGTGGCTCGCACTCTGGGTGAACCTGTTATTCACGTTATCTGTATTTTCTAAACAGCTGAGCTCTGGAAGCATCAAGTTCTTAATAAATATATTGCTTGAACTGTTTCCTGATGGTCGGAGCTTTTAAAATGCAAGAGATGGCCGGGCGTGGTGGCGCACGCTTGTAATCCCAGTACTTTGGGAGGCGGAGACCGGAGGATCTGGGTTCGCGGCCAGCCTCAGCGCTCTCGCGCTCTCTCTCTCTCTCTCTCTACTTAGTGAGGCCCTCCACAACTTTGTGAGACCCAGTTTCAAAATAAAGTATAAAAAATAGGGCCGGGGGCGTAGCGCGGAGGTAGAACGCCCCTGTGTTCAATCCCCGGTACCGCAAAAAAAAAAAAAAAAAAAAAAAAAAAAAAAAAAAAAAAAAAAAAAGCAAGGGATGAAAGCAGAGGAGCAAACTTGTTATTCTAACAACCGATGAACAAAGGAAGAAGAGTCACACTTGTAATCCCAGTACTTGGGAGGCTGAGAAAGGAGGATTGCAGGTTCGAGGCCAGCCTCAGCAACTTTGTGAGACCCTGAGCAACTTAGTGAGGCCCTGCTTCAAACTTAAAAAATAAATAAATAGATAGATAAAAAGGTCTGGGGATGTAGCTTAGAGGTGGAATGCCCCTGGGTTCAATGGCCAGTTCCACACACACATATACACACAAAGAAGTCACGGCCACACCGTTACCCAGCTTCATACAGAAAACACAGCAGCAGATAACCCCACAGCAGATGACGGGAGGTATCTTTACAGAGGGATTCTGGCTACTGTGAGAAGGGGTGACTCGATAGGAACACTGCCATTCTCCGCCTCTGGGGACTGACCGTCTGGATTCAGCCATCACATGTCCAGGGCTGCCAACATCATGGAATCAAGACCAGGGAGACAGCATGTGCCTCTTGAGGGGAGGCCCCGATAGCTCCTCTGAAGGATCTTGCAAAAAATAAGTCGATAATGAGTCCGAATCTGCCCCCACCTCTAGATGAGTTATCAGGTCATAGCAAATTCAAGGACGGAGGAGCACGTTAAACGACACCATGGGGATGCAATTATCCAGTTCCAGATGCTAGGAGACCTACCAGATGAACCACATGGCCCCTTCAACAAATGATGAGCAAGAAAAGGAAAGAAGAAAGAAAGAGGAGCCTGTAGGCGAAGAGACTTAAAAACACACTGCAATAGTCAGGTGCGGAGGCACACAATTGTAATCTCAGTACTTGGGAAGCTGAGGCAGGAGGATAGCAGATTGGAGGCCAGCCTCAGCAATTTAGTGAGACCCTCAGCAACTTAGCAAGATCTTGTTTCAAAAGAAAAAAGAAAAGAGGGTCTGGGTGGGTAGCTTGGAGGCAGAATGCCCCTGGGTTCAATCCCCAGTAACACACACACACACACACACACACACACACACACACGACACTGCACTAATCACGCTGCCAGGGTATGATTTGGATTCCGATTCCAACAAAGTGAAAAATGAGTGAATTTATGAGTGAATAGGAAATCTGAGTAACGACAGCATGTCTGCTCACTTCCTTCAGGTGCATAATAGTTTGGCATTTACGGTTCTTAAAAAGAGCCCTGATGTTTCACAGATATGTACCGAGAGACCTGCAGATGACAGGACGCATCTGGAATTCACTTCAAAACAACACGGGGAGGAGAGAGAGGACGTGGGCGGGATGGCTGCCGTGGGCTGCTGCTTGTTGCAGCCAGGTGATGGGTACTCGGGATTTATTACGTCATTCTACTGAGTTCTGAGCATGACTGAAACTTTCCATAATTAGGAAAGGAATGGCAGAAGCTGTGCCACCAGAGCTCAGAAGCCGTCCACGCCTCCGCCTGCAGGGCCAGACCACGGAGCTTTACAAAGCTGACCTGTGGCGTCTTCTCTTCCTTCTTTGTCTGCTGTGTAGCTGGCAGCTGTCTTATCTGCATGGGTGCGGAAGGCAGCCTCTC
>PVJS01042076.1:0-17666 GCA_004027185.1 Glis glis | reverse complement strand
CAGATGCGTTTTCCTCGGAAAGAGTCGCACGCACTCTACGCGGCTTCTCCCTCTTTTATCTAAGTCCGCACCTATCAGAATCCTGCTGCCTACATTCAGGGCAGGGCTTTCTGTTTAATCTGCTGTTACACACCCAAAGTCACATGATCTTGGGTGTGTCATGATCAGGTCAAGTTGACAACCTAGATTGACTATCACAAAGCCTATATGAGATAAATTCAATGTCTTAGACTTCATTACTTTCTGAGTATAAATGATGATCTAGCAATGTTAATTCCCAGAGTTGGATTACCTGTAGTTCCTAAAATGTGTAGTCCACTCTTGACTGTTAGACCTCATCCACCTTTCTGCCGGCATTTTGGAGAAGTGTGGTCCTCTCTGCCACTGGTGTATGCTGCATAGCCTCCTGCTATTTCATTGGGCCCAACATCTCTCCTCTGGGGCCCTCCTGAGCTCTTAGGATGCCATAACTGCATTGAGATCTGCAATGGAACACAGGGGATAGTAAGAGAGTCTTTTTCCCCAACTCACTTTCACACTAGCCCGGAAATAGTGTTGCTTGTGCCCAAGGTCTTTCACATTTTCTAAAAGCTTTTTCTGCTTCTGGCCGTAATCCTTCCTTCCTCCACCTCAAATGAAATAAATAAGCAATTGATCAAACAAATGTCAGTCCCCCAGGAAGGACATTTACATCATCTCTCCTTCAGTGATCTTTGAAACAAACAAATCAGCAAATCATTTCTCCCTTTTCCAAACAGATTCTTGGGCAGAGAGGTGTCCTCAACTCCCAGTAGGAACTTGCTTATGATTCTCAGCAACAGCTCAGCCAGAATTCCCTATTATTGTGAAAACTTCTATTTGAAAGTCATGATGTATATTTCTAGATTTGTATTTGTTATTCATTCCTAAAGCTGAGACAAATTCCTGGCTTGTAATAGAGGCTCACCCAAAACTTACCTTTTAGGAGACATCTCCTGATAGAACCAGAAGAATATTATTATCTTTGGTATCTTGATTCCATAGGGACCAGTCATGTAGACAGCAACAAAACCATGAGTCTAAGGCCAGAGACACATTTGCCCAAGAGAAATGGCCAATATATTTGGGCAAGCTTATTTGCTGTGGGCAGTCATATGAGATGTATATCCTTGAGACTTATTCTGGCCAGTGCTTCCTCTAAGTAGCCTTCCCTGGTCCCAAGTAAGAGTTAGGTGCCCTCCACTGCAGCCTCACTACATACTTGTCTCCATTATGGCATTGACAGTTCTGTGCTATATCATTTAATCATGCCTAGTCCTCCACTGGACTGTGAACCTTTGTTCGACTTTGTAGACCCAGAAGCTAACATGGGACCCAAGGAATTTAATGGCTCCCATTGCTATATAAAAAACTATAAGGCATCAATATGAATTACAAATTTCCCATCCTCTTACCCCTGCCTACTTCTCCAGCTTCATCTTCCTCTCTGTTCATTTGTCAAAGCTCTAGCATATTGGTTTCTTTCAGATTCTTTAATACATTGTGGTCCCTCCTACGGAAGGGAGTTTCCCCACTTTGGTCCCCATCATCTAAGATCTCAGCTCATTTTTCACTTCTTAAGAAAGCCTTCTCTGATTCTACCTGACTCCAGCACATACAATCCCATTACCTCTCACCTCCCTCCATTCTGGGTCTAGATGTGGTTCATTTGTTATGCCAGTTCATAGAACTCTGTTCTGTTTTTCACAAGTGCTTATGTAACTCTGAGTTCACTGTTGTGCTGTATGTGATTAATCTCCCCCCCATTAAATTTTAATTTTCCAAGAAGGAATTTCACCGTACTGTATATTCCAAATGATCAGTGCAGTGCCTGGCATATGGAGTGTGCCACATTAATATTATGGAATAAATTAAATGTTTGATGAATGGATGAATTAATGAATTAGTAAATTCAGATGAAATATGTCAGGCCACTGAAGGCAAAGAGAAAACCGTTAGAGCTCAAAAACACAGCAGGTCTTATTATGTTATTTTTCTAAATCTAGATAAATGGCCTTTTGATAAGCACCAGCAGCAAATTTGCTTAATTGTTCTTGGTGCACCATGAAAACATTTATGAAATGTATTTTCTAGGATCAGAAAATAAAACTCAGGTTAATTTTAAATTAATAACATGACTAAGTCAAGGACCTAATATAGTTATTATCTACATATGAATATATTCAAATAATATGCAGGTAGAATTAATGGTGCATTCAAGACTTTCAAATGCTTCCTACCGATTCATGCAGATAATATGAAAGAACATATAATTGGATACTTAAACTACTAAGATACTTAAAATAATGATACTTTAAGAACAAAGTCACAGAAGTATCTAAGGAATCAATTCAAAGAACTTACAACTTGATGATTATATTAGTAGAGCTAATGTTTCATGATTAAAGTAGAATACTTGCATTTCCCACAATGAAGGTCCTTATTATCTGTGGGAAAAATCATAATTTTTCAGAAAGAACACAGACTTCGGTGATAGGTATATCCAGGTTTGAATTCTGATTCCATTACTCTCTGGCTGTGTGGATTTAGGTAAGACAGCCATATTGACTTCATTTCTTTGTCTTGAAATTCACAAGCTCCCTCCTGCTTTAAGGAATTTTGTCTCTGACTAACTCCTTCTCATCTTTTATATTTCAAATATATTTGCTGTCCAAGAAGAGTGAATATTTGGTGCTTAGAAAATGCTATCTGAATAAATGAATGTGTGAATGAATGAATCAGATCCACAACATAAGCCCTACATCACTTGATGTAGCAATTAGAATGTTCAAAGCTTATTGCACAGAGTGAGGAGTTATTTTCAAAGAAGGGAAATCTGTAGTAAAGGAATATTAAAATATCATCCTTATTCTGAAAGTAGTAACAGAATAGGATCTCTAATTATAATACCAAGATGTGTTATAATTTCCAAGCAAGCTTTGCAAAGCAAAAAAAAGTTTAAAAAGTTAATTTTTTCTGACTAGTAAAGAGATAGATTTTTATTGTGGAAAATGTGGACAATACAAAGGCAGTAAATAAGAAAATAAAATTCATCCACACAATGATGACCACTACTAGTATGTTCAGGTGTGTTCAAACTCAATATTTCTCCATTCATATTTTCTACATAATTGAAGTTTTGCTGTTGCTATAATTTTGTATATATTAATTTTCCCTCAGCATCATATAAAGTTTTGAAGTCATCAAAATCCTTTAAGAACCTTATTTTCAAAGGATTATTCTTGTAGTTGCAACATTATTATTTAACCATACTCCCATGAATGAAGAATTAGATTGTTTCCAATTTTTGTGTGATTATAAACAATTCCAAGTAAACCTTTTTTTGTAACAAGATTTATTAACGATTATCCTTTTAAATGCTCAGATGATCTAATTTGCTAATCATATGCCTCATTTGCCAGTTAGATCAAATCACTCCCTTTCATTAAGGTCCTTTATCAGAAATAATAGAGTAGAACCAGTCACTAAGCTGAAAGTGAGAAGGTTGAGGTTCGCTCTTATTGGACAACTTATAAGTGATGTAGCCTTGAGAAAGTAGTGAGCATTTTTACCCTGGGCCTCAGTTTCTTTGCTTGGAAAATGGAATACTTGGGTTAAAACCCCTTACAGCTCTAGTATCCTTTACTATTATGACAGCCTCTTACTTTTCCCCCAAGAAACAACCTTTATGGGCTCAATTTTAGGCCTCCTTGACATTCTGAGATACCTACAAATCTTTCTGATTTCCTGTATTTCTGATTTAATTTCCTCCCCTTTATCCAACTTTGGCTATTCCTTAATCTTCTTATCTAGGTTTTGCTTTTGTTCCCTCTTTCACTACTATCCATTAAGCTGAGATGAACCCTTCTCTTCTTGATCTTTTACCTACTCAGTAACTGATTCTTCTTTAAATCCTTTCACAGCACCTAATTTTTTTTCTGTAAAACCTTTTGATGTTCAGTACTCACAAAGGTTTCTTAGCCCTCTGCTTTCTTTTTTCCCTGCAAAAAATAAATGCAAATAAAATGTTGGGTAAAAGAATGAAAGAAAGTGAAATTCATCCAATTAACATGGCATACATCTGGTGTTTTCACTTATTTTACCTGTGTATGTGGTGTGGGGATTGGGGGTGGGGGCAGAAGGGGGACATATGTGCTGAAGACTGGCTGAAAGGCCGAAGAATATTTCAGCCAGTCAAGAAGGTTAACAGAGGCTCATATGTCACATTAATCTTAATCTCATAATAAAAATGGCACTAGTAAGCAGTAATTGGTAGCAGTTTAAATTGCTTTTTTTATGTGGCAGATTTTATTAAGTGCACTACCATGCAATGTCTCCTAAAAACCTCAGAAACCCCTGTGATATAGGAATTATTCATACTCTCAATTTGTAGGTGGTTGTATTGGACAGGGTTCTCTAGATTAACAGATACACAGAATGAGTATATTTAAAAAAAGGGATTTATCAGATGGGCTTACAGTTTGAAGCAACGTAGTCCCAGGTTCTGACTGCACGTGGAGAGTCAGAGGAACCAGTAGCTGGTCGAACGGTCTAAGAGCTGGAGTCTTAGGATCAGAGCAACCACTAATTCAGTCCCAGTCCAAGACGTGAAGATCAGGAAGCTCTTCGGAGAAACGATGGTGAAGTTTCAGTTCCAAGAGCTGGAGGCCGAGAAGATCAAGAAGCTCTTCAGAGAAAGGCGAAGCCAGCGGCCGACGATCTCAGGCGGGAGCAGATGCGTTTTCCTCGGAAAGAGTCGCACGCACTCTATGCGGCTTCTCCCTCTTTTATCTAAATCCACACCTATCAGAATCCTGCTGCCTACATTCAGGGCAGGGCTTTCTGTTTTATCTGCTGTTACACACCCAAAATCACATAATCTTGGGTGTGTCATGATCAGGTCAAGTTGACAACCTAGATTGACTATCACAGTGGAGAAACTGAGTACTGAAATAATTTTAATATATTATAGCAAAATTACAATAAATATATCAAATCACAGAAGGGTATTTGTTATAACATCAGGTATGGGTTATATTCTATATCAGTTAGGATATTTAATGTTTTGTCTTAATTTGAGCATGACCGTAATCAGTGACTAAGGATTTAGCATGATGACTCCAGAAGTCAGGAGAGAAGAGGGTAGAAAAGTGAGAGAAGGAAGGAGGGAAAGCCCAAGAAAGGGCGTGTCCTTGCGGTCAGCGCTGTGGGCTCCTGGGGAGTGGAGTATGCTGTGGTTTCACAAGATGAAGTCTCTTGCAATTGTGGAAAGTGACAGTCTCTGTTTTGTTATATTATCATTTCTGAAACTGTGTTTTCAGGGAAAGAAAATAATTTGGGGAGTTGTTGATAGGCAAGGTACCCTGGTCTATTTTCTGTAACTGAGTACCACAGACTGAATAATTTATAATGAATTAAGGTTTATTCATTTTACACTTCTGGAGGCCTGAGGTTGAGGGGCCACATCTAGTGAGGGCCTTCTTGCTGATGAGGACTCTTTGCAGAGGCCTGAAGCAGTGCAGGGCATCACACGGTGAAGAAGAGCAAGCTTGCTCACCCAGGGTTCTCTTTCTTTCCTTATAAAGTCACTAGTCCTCAGTATTCCACCTCATGACCTCATCTAATCCTAATTACCTCCCAAAAGATCCCACCTCCAAGTACCATTAATGTACGATTTGGGGGATTAAGTTTCCAATGCAAGAATTTCTAGGGACACACCTAAACCAAAGCCTGAGGTATATCACATAAAACGGTGGCTCAATCAAGTTAAATGTGAGAAACACTACAAGGAAAGTAACAGAGATTCAAAATATGTTACTATCAGAGTTCCTAAACAATCCAGTAGAAATGTGCTTAGCTGTGAGCCAGGCATGGTGGTACATGCCTGCGATTCCAGTACTTGGGAGGCTGAAGTAGGAGGAGCGCAGGTTCGAGACCAGCCTCAGCAACTTAGACTATCAACAACCTAGCAAGACCCTGTTTCAAAACAAAAATTTAAAAACAGGACTGGGGGGTGAAGCTTAGAGATAGAACGCCCCTGGGTTCAATCCCCAGTACCACACACACACTAAACAAACAAACAAACAAACAAGTAAATAAAACAAGAAATATGTTTAGCTTTGTTCAAATCACTAAGTTTTACTTATATAATCAGGCAAATGTCAGAAAACCAGCTTGGAAAATACTCCAGGAAGCCACTGATAGCCACCATTGAAAAAAAGAAGAATCACTGCACCAGTCAGAAGCCAATAGGATAGCTGAAAGGATAACTGAGTCAAATGTGGTGAGAGGGAAATGAGTGGCTGAGAAGAACTAAGCCATTAGCCCTAGAGTAAATACCGCTCATGCAGCGTTCTTGAATGGTGGGCCAGGCCAGGAAGGGCATGTGGGGGAGATGGACTGGAGTGCCTCCCTCTGTAAATCCCTACCTTATTTACTGTTGTGTCCCCAAGGCCTACACTGTACCAGGCAAAGAGTGAATGAGTGACGAGGAATGACTAAGGCAAGTCATAGCTGATCCCTGACCCAAGGAGCACAGTAGACGACTGTGGATTCAGTTTATTGCCCCAGCTTCAGTCCAGGGAAGCTGCTCTCAGGTCTTGATTGGAAAGTTCTCCTATGTCACCCAGCCACAGCTTCAGCTAGAAGATGTACTTCTAGGAGAACAGAAAGGAGCTCAGAACTCCAAGGCTGGATAAAACATAGAGGGGAGAAAGCTGACCCAGAATTATCTAGGAACTCTGAGAATTAGAGGTCTGGTGGGAGCTCATATCCTCCGCTTGGAATGGGATCATTAGGAGGTGGGGAGATGTAGCACAAGGAGACTGAACAGAGAGTATTAAAGGTGAAAGTTGCTGAATTTTATCCAGGTAAAGAGGGAGTGAATAGACATTGATTTATTGCATCCTTTGGGCCACAATCCTATTTAATCTTCACCACAGTGATAGGTAATATCTTTCTGTCATTCCCATTTTACAGGTGAGGAAATCTGGGCTCTGAGAAATTAAGTAATCACGGTAGGATCCCATACATAGCACAAGTCTTAGTCTGTTTACTGTTGCCAATAACACAGTATCACAGCCTTCGTTCCAACCTATTCATGCCCTCATATAGGTTTGGATATGGTTTGTCCCCTCTGAAACTCCTGTTAAGATTTAATCCCCTTTCTGAGAGATTGAGAGGTGGCTCAATATGGGGCCTTTAGGAAGTTATTAGGGTTCTGCCCTTACGAATAGATTAATCTATTTAATTTATTAATGGGTTATTGGTTGATCTCATGAGTGGGTCTACTATAAAGCCAGTTGGGTTAGGTCTGTTAGGTGCGTTGGGTGTTCCCCATCTCATACCACATGATTCTACTTCAGGACTCTGCCAGCAAGAAGATTATTACCAGATGGAGACCCTTGACCTTGGACCACAACCATGAACCAAAACAAACCTCTTTTCTTCATAACTTACCTAGTCTGTGAGCTCCCATCTCCATTTTGAATACCCATTGTCTACTGGAAACAGTCTTGGAGAGAGGTCATTTCTACTTCTCTGTCATGTGGTCAGATACCTGGTGTCTGTTGAGACATAAGAGCCAAGCAATTTGCTAAAGGGTTGTCTTGATGGGGGTGCTGTTTGGGTATTAGTGCTGAGAAGTGTTTGTAGTAGACATTGAATCCATAGAACAGTTCTTATATTTACAGTGGAACTTGTCCCAAATCTAGAAAGTACGACTAACCCAGTGCCACTGTTGCCCTGTGTAGGTTGTCTCTACCTGTGGTTCTCTTGGTCCTGGGCCACTCATCTATCGATTATATACTGCTCATTGCCAAATTGGCACTTTTCAAAAATCCAAAGGGAAAGGAAGTCCTAAATAAATAAGGACAAAATATGACAGATTTCTTTCAAACTAGATTCCATATTAAAAATTTACCTGATTTATTTCATTCCTGGATGAAGAAAAGCATGGATGTTTTCTAGCTGCTACTCAGATGTTCTAGAAATACCACTTAAGGGCATAATTTCAGTTTCTCTTTGACCAAAATTTGAACTGATTTAGTAACAAGAAAATTCAAAATAAACTTCAATTTTACTTTCTTCTCCTCAGAGAAAGTAAGTTTCAGAGGAAGACAGACCTGATTTCAAATTCCAGATCTGTTTTTGATCAGTTGGGTGACTTTAAGTGAGTTGATAAAATTCTCTGAATTGTCAACACAAGATTGGGATGAATGGTTATGATCATATTTATTTGATAAGCGTTCTTTCTGAAGATGAAAGAAGCAGCCTGGAATGGTGGTGCACACCTGTAATCTCAGTACTTTGGAGGCTGAGACAGAAGGCTTGCAGGTTTGAGGCCAGCAGTGTGCAGTAACTTAGCAAAACTCTGTTTCAAAATAAAAAAATAAATAAATAAAAATAGGGCTGGGGATGTAGCTTGGAGGTAGAACCTCCTTGGTTCAATCCCCAGTAACACCACCAAAAAAAAAAAAAAAAAGATGAAAGAAGCAATGTGTATAGTATTTAGCAAATTTTGTGTCACCAACAGGTACTGACATGTTCTCTTTTATTTCCTGCCATCCCTGCCCAGTTTTCCTGGAGGAGAGTCTAGAAAGTAGGTAACAGAAGTAAAAAGTTATGTGTTGTTAAATAATAACAACCAAAGCTCTAGATTTTTGCTGTGCTGGAGTTTTGGCAGCGTGGTTAGCATATAACTCCTAGGCTAGGAATAAACAACTGTAATGAAGTAAAAATCCAACTCAGACGCTCAGATCCTGTCTGTTTCTGGGAAAGAATTGTGTGTCTTATTAAATACCAACTACTGTGCTATTCTCTCCAGAAAATGATTGGTTGAATTAGGTGGCCAGGGAGTAAGAATTGAATAGAGCCAGGAAAACAGCTGTGTGCGGATGGAGGCAGCACGCTTCCAGCTCTTGCTGATTCATTTCTCTGGCAGTTTTTACTTAAGAACCATCCATAATGCATGGCCACAGGACTATATAGAAGGCAAATCCCCCAAACTGTGAGTACTACAAGCACTGGACATTGCCATTTCCAATTCTGGGAAACTGCATGATGAGCTACCTATAATTTTTCTAGCAGGATCATGAAAGCCAAAGAAATGTAGCTACACAAACAAACATGGAGAAGTGAGAATGACTGATGCAGGTTTTGGTGATATCTTATATCCCTTCAATAAAAATTAATTATCATTCATTCAGTCTGCAAACATTTGCTGAACATCTACTATGCACCAGGCGTAAGGCTAAGTATTGGGTATTCCAAGGGCAACTATATTCCCAAGATTCTTTCTCCCATGCAGTTTGCAGCCTAGTAAATCCAATAAACATGCCACTAAAGAAATAAATATGTTTTCAGTTTAACAAAAATGCTGTGAGGATAAGCAACAGTAGGATCTTGCTTTGAGGTGTCAGCAAAGGTCTCTCAGTAAAGTTCACATTTAAGCAGAAACAACAATATAAGTAGGAGTTGGTGATATATATATATATGTAAAAAAAAAAACCCAACAACAAGACCAGGACACCCAATCAGCAGCATGAGCCAAGTCTTGGGAAGAGAAAAAGCATGGTTTGCCATGGGAACTCAAAGGCAGCCAATGTGGCTAAAGCGAAGTGAGCAAGGCGGCATGAATTGGCAGTTGGGTGGGGGGAAGCAGGGGTGAGTTGGCCATGTACAGAATGTGGCTTTTATTCTAAGGTTAATATAAAACCATATACAGGTTTGACTCAAAGGAAAAGCATAATCAGATTTGCAATTTAGAACGATCACTCTAGTTGCTTGGTGGAGAAAGGTTTGTGTATGGAGGGCAAAAGATGATCCACAGCTAATTAGTATGCATTTTAATATTCTAGGCACAGAGCTGTGGTTGTGGTGGGAGGCAGGAAGTGATGACCGCAATAATAATGCAGGTGAAGAGAAGCAGAATGGTGAGGGACATGCTGCAGAGGTAGGATTGACGTGGGTGATGCGAGGGTGGCTAAAAGGGGCAACCAGGATGATGCTCAGGTTTAAATGGAATTGATGTGTGGGGGTGCCATTTGCTGGGATGGGAAAGATTGAAGAAGCAGAAGGGCAATTCAAACTTTCCCTGGGCTCCTTGAGAACCATATATATACTTTTGTTAGGGAATGAACCATACTACACTTTGCTTTTTTGTTGACCTGACTCCCTCCCTGCCAGCTTTTGAGCCCCTTTGGTCAAAATGCACATGGATGAGAGCAAAGGCTTTTATTTTTTATTTTTTTCTTCCTTGCTGAAGCTTTTATTTTATTTTTTAACATGCTTTTATTGGTGCATTGTAGTCTCACATCACAATGATTATCAATTCGATATTAACATACATGCACACAGCTCTTAGTGTCCCCCCTGCCTCCCCCCCATATGGAGTACCGAGAATGACATTGGTATATTCTCATATGTGCACATTGTTTATGATAGTAATTCCATTGATTCACTTGAGCAAAGGCTTTTAAATTGAGAACAGTTGAAATTTGTATGCTGTCATTTATAAGCTGTGTGACACTGAGCACTTTACTTAGCCTCATTCAGCCTAGGTTTTCTACTTTGCAAATAGTGCCCATCTCAAGAATTGCTGGATTAAATTAGATAAGTGATATAACACATCCATTGCTTAGTATGTTATCAATGAATGTTGACTGTTCTTATCATTATAATCTTCCATAGTCCTGGGTCATCTTAATAGATACTTAATATTTATGTCTTAAACATATGAATGGATTGGAACTCATTTAGGCGTTCACTGAACAAATGGGGAAATCAGGTCTAGATTCTAATACTGAATCTACTGTTTACCAACTGGTTACTATTGGTTTTGACTTCCTGTATTAAGATCAGCCTCAGTTTCTTCATTTGTAAAATCAGGCAGAGGTAAATAAGGAAAGGAAAATAGTGTGTTAGGTTTATGGTTTCTTAAGAAGCTTCTAACTTTAAATTTCCAATAGATGGAAATTTAAAATACACTAGTTCCTTTTTAAAATACACCTATTCAAGCAACTATTAAAGGGTACTTAATTCACTTAATACTTGTCTTTTTCTTACTTGATGCTCACTGGACTGAAGGTCAGATGATATACTTCTTAGTTTACAGGTGAGGAAGTTGAGGTTAAATGACATGTCCACGGTCAGTGCTTGAAGTCAGACCTCACACACAGACTATGATCTTCTTCCCACCAGACCACACGGCTTCTAGACTAGATGATAGTCCTCAGATGCAAACAAGGCAAATTCATGTTTCACAGCCATATTGAAGCCAGCCACTTATAAATATTGGGTCATCCTAGGCTTAATATCCAACCTAGAAAAAAACACTTCCAATGTGCACTTATTTAGATATTCTTAGTCACATTAAAAATTTAAAAAGAAAACTGGTGATACTAACTTTAATATATTTTATTAAACCCCATATATTCGAAATATTATCATGTTAGTATATAACTAATTTAAACTTTACCAAGATATTTTACTATCTTTTTTATTGTAACTCTTCAAAGCCCAATATGTAATTTTTACTTATACCATATTTCAATTTAGCCTTGTCACACGTGGCTACTGGCTACTATATTGAACAGCGCAGGATATACACCTACATCACCCATCATATTTAACTGAGGATTATAGAATGGTGTCATAGCGTTATATAATAGATGGTTATGTGGTGTCAGTTAATATGGCTGTATTTCTTAAGAAGAGCAATCCAGTTAGTCAAACTTGGTATTTTACTTGAGATGAAATGTATTATGTGCAAAAGATCTTCAGGAAATTTTCAAAACATAAGGAACAGAGAATTTTGCATAGTAATTCTCCACATATGTACCTCCCTGAAAGAAAGTCCATAAACACTCATGTATATATGTTTGTATATACATAAAGCACATCTAAAAGAATTTCCAAGAAACTGATTTTAGTAGCTGACTTTGAAAAAAAAAAAAACCAGATGTGGTAGAGAAGTTGTGTGAAACAGTTGTTTATTAAATGTGATTTCATATTGTTTGAAATTTTTACTATAATTTTCAGGAAAAAATAGTTACAAAATAATGAAAGTTTATTTTAGCAAAATAATTAGGATATAATAAAACTACATATTTAGCAAAAGTAACTATCAAACAAAAAAGATAAAAATGCACCAGAGAGAAAGATAATTCCATTGGTCCTTTGCCTTTTATTTTTTTCTGTAGGGCCCTTTTATCAGCCAGAAAGTTAGAAATTGCACTGGCATGTTATCCAAGGTTATAATCAATGCATAAACCCAAGAAGGGTTCAATCACATCACTGTAGCATAGGAGGCAGACATAGTCTGTCGAAAAGTTCCTGTGGATTTGATGGGATTTGTAGCCCTACATCACCCATGGGCTCAGGCTGTCAAGCAACCAGAGAAAATCAATAAAGACTCCTTACTTGTACTCAGAATTGCTGAGCATGTTTGATGCGTTACCCGCCACCTGGCCTGAACTGTATTCTGGCAGATTGTGATCATGTCATTGCATTGGTTCTAGATCGATCAAATCCTTTCTTTTTTGGAAGCAACATAGTTTGGTGTACTATTTACTTCCCAAAGTGAATTTGAGGGACACTAATTCCAGGAGGCATTCTATTAAAAAAATTAATAAAATTTTCTGCTTACTGTATTACCATCTGAGAAAATGACACTTGACATCATCAGATTAATGACTTGGAGAAGTCCCACAGAGAAGAAGCCTTCTTGATGTTGTTTAGCATTTAGCAGCCTCATGTGATCGCACAACTTTCAGTTCCTTAGAAATGAGGACCAAATTAGTTTAAGGAGATCCCTGCTTCTGCAGACATAATTCAGTTATATGTTTTCCTGTTACCCAGGATTAACTATATCAACCCAGATATGGAACTCACTTCCTTTACTTGATGTTCAAAAACAAACAACAAAAACAAAACAGACAGAAAGCACTGATTATGAGAATTTTAGTAGGTATAGAAAAAATTCAGGGAAAGGGAAGGGATTTATACTTCAGAAACATAAGCAATATAAAAACTAAAAATAAGTACTTCTTAATGTTGCTTGGCTATTTCTGCAAAATACGGCTTTAGGATACCTCCATATGGTTATACGCTGACCTCTTGTGATTTATTTTTTCATTTCCTATTACTTCTCTTTCAGAAAAGTAGGGGAAAATCCCGATGCCCTTAAAATAACCTAGTCAATATTAGGTGACATTCTTATTGTTTAAGATAGTCAATGAATGCCTATTGCCAATTCCCCTAATGCACTTAAAGGGACCCGTGTGAAACGTAGGTCCTAGTAGAAAGTAACCCCTGTGATTGCAGCATCTGGCTCTTAGAATTTTATTTTCATCTTGGGTTACTGTTTTAATCCACTGTCCATATCTCATGATGAAAGCTCTGTCTATACCAAGGAAAAAATCCTTAATTTGAAGGATAACTGCTTATTTACTTAATATTATCCCTCTTCCTTCATACTGAATTTTATACAAGCCACATAGTTTATATTTTAGCATAGCCCCAAATGTATTCTTCCCACTCAGTTCAAGTCTAACAAAATATTTTCAGAAGATGCAAATAAAACTGGAAATTGTACATACACATTTGCATATGTATATGTATAGTTATTGAATAATAGACATGTGATAAATGATATCATTTTAACAATGCTTATTTGTCACATCATTTTTATATTCCTATTTTGTTTGTACAAATTTATTTATCTGGAATCAAAAGGGAATGGGTGATTTCACAGACATTATTGCCAAATAATTAATATTCTTCTTTCATAATAAGTGACAAAATTGTGTGTGTGTGTGTGTGTGTGTGTGTGTGTGTGTGTGTGTTGTACTAGGGATTGAACCCAGGGGCATTCCATCACAGAGCTACATTCCCAGCCTTTTTTATATTTTATTTTCAAACAGGCATGTGCCACCACACCTGACTATAAAAGTTTTATCACATGAATAATTAGTCTTTTATTAAGTTTTGTTTATTAGGTGTTTATCTCTATATATGTTTATGTGTGTCCTTGAATGCAATGTAAATATATATCCACTTTACTGAAAAAATGTATTTTAATTCTTATTAAATATATATTAAGATATATATATTTTTTAATTCACTTTATTGAGGTATAAATAACATAAAAAGAGCTCTCATCTTAACCCTGTTGGTATTGCTATTATTGAAAAGACAAATGCTAACAAGTGTTGGTAAGGATGTAGAGAAAAAGGAATCCTGCCAGGCGTGGTGGTACACGCTTGTAATCCTAGTACTTGGGAGACTGAGACAGGAGGACCACAGGTTCGCGGCCAGCCTCAGCTACTTCATGAGGCCCTCCACAACTTAGTGAGACGCTGTTTCAAAAATAAAGAATGAAAAAAAAGAGCTGGGGGTGTAACTTGGAGGTAGAAAGCCCCTGGGTTCAATCCCCAGTACTGCAAAAAAAAAAAAAAGAGAGAGAGAGAGAGAAAAGGGAATCCTCATATATTGTTAGTGGGAATGTAGGTTGGTGCATCCACTATGAAAAACAGTAAGAAGGTTCATCAAAAATTACAAGTAAGCTGGGCATTCTGGCACACACCTTTAATCCTCATACTTGAGAGGATTAGACAGGAGGATAACAGGTTCGAGGCCAGCCTCAGCAACTTAGTGAGACCCTGTTTCAAAATGTAAAATAAAATAGGGGTGGGGGTATAGCTCAGAGGGAGAACAACCCTGGGTTCAATCCCCAGTACCACACACAAAAAAATATAACTATCATGTGATCCAGCAATTCTACTTCTGGATATATATTCAAAAGAACTGAAATCATGATCTCAAAAAGATAGCTGCACACACATGTTCATTTCATCATTATTCACAATAGCCAAGACATAGAAGGAAACTAAATATACATTGATGAGTGGATGGATAAAGGAAAAACATACATACAAAGGAATATTATTCAGCCTTTAAAGAAAAAAACTAAGCAAGAGAGTCTGCCATTTGCAACACTACAGATGAACCTGGAGGACATTATGCTAAATAAAATAAGCCAGATGTAGAAAGACAAATACTACCTGATCACATTTCATGAGGCATCTAAAACAAGTTCAATAGAAGTTAAGAGTAGAATATTGGTCTCAATAGAAGTTAAGAGTAGAATATTGGTTATGGGGGGAGCAGGGTGTGTGGAGGAGATGGAAGAAGAAAACAGGGAGGTGTTAGCCAAAGGGTGCAAAGTTTTAGTTATCCAAGATCAATAAGTCCTAGAAATCTACACTATGACATAATGCATGTAGTTAGCAATATTTTACTGTGTATGTAAAATATATATCTTACTATTGGTCACAGTCAAAAATGTTTAAAAGCCACTGGCATGGAGGCCATGCTGTGCTGGGGCGGTACATGAGTAAGATCACCTCATTACTGAGTCTGGTCTTCACCCTTGTAGGTAAGAAATGGACTTTTCTTTGCACAGTGATCCCCAACTTAAGCCCTGATTATTTCCTGAATAGAAGTCCAGGACAGGCTCAACTGGAGGGCAGCATCAATCAGATGTGATATCTCTGTTGGGGAAGCCATAAAAGGGCTTTGGAATTGGACCTCCTGTTTCAAATTCTGGCTCACCACTTACTAGTCATGTGACCATAGGCAAAACACCTGACCTCTCCAAGCCTTGAATTCTTCACCTGGAAAGTAGAGATAACAATAATTGTACTTTCAAGGGTTACTGTGAGGGCTGTATGAAATCATTTATTAAATCTTAATATGAAGTCTCTGCAAAGTAAGCTATAACTATGATAATAATTATTTTACCTTCCATAGCCGTACTTATAATAATTATGAATATTGGTTTTTACTGTGTATGTGAGTGTTTGACTTAAAAAAGTCATAAAATTATATATATGCCTATATACATATATATGTATATGTATATATAGAAAGAGAGAGAGAAAGGAAGAAAGATAATTTTTTCATTGAAGGTCCTGTACAGTCAATGGTGATCCTTTCTCTGGGAATGAGCATAGGCTTTAGACTGTGAGCAGAGGCTATAGGCTATAGGCCAGTGGAGAGATAGTGGCTGATTTACATTAATTAAGATCATAAAGGGCAGAACTGTGAAATGATACTTTAAGTAGTAATATCAGATATACTTTTTCATGATCCGAATCTTTGTATCACCTCAGTAGGACATTCCTCTCCCATTATTAAGTTATCTGAGATGTCTAAATCTTATTTGAGAAATTATTTGTCATATGTATAATTAGAATAATGAAGTGCTATGATTTTAATGTGTCTCCTCCAAAATTCAAGTTGAAACTTATTCACTAGAACTAAGAAGCAGAGCCTTTTAGGAAGTAATTAAGTCATGAGGACTCCACCTTCATGAGTGGATTCATGCCTATAAAAGGCTGGAGGGAGTTAGTTTAGGCTCCCCTTTCATGTCCTTTGGTCCCTTTGGTCACGTGATGACACAGTGTTCAAGGCACCATCTTATAAGCAGAGACTGGGGCCCTCATCACTAGACACCAATCCTGCTGATGCCTTGATCTTGGGCTTCTCAGCCTCCAGAGCTGGAGAAATGTAATTTTTTAAATAATGTTTTAGTCAGTGATATTTTGTTATATCAGTACAAATAGGTTAAGAAATTAAGCAATAATATTTCTAGCTACATAACAGATTATCCCATATCCATTAAAATTAATACACCCCTGATCAAACATATCTTTTGCTCTCTTCAAATATTTTTTCTCTCATTCTTCTTCCTTCCTATCTCAATTAATAATATGTCCATTTACTCATGGTCCCAAATCTTTAAGTTCTTCCAGCTCCTTACTGCCTATATTCTATATTCTAATTTAACCTTAGCTCATCAAAAATGGTTCTCTTTAGAAGAGTCTCAATTAAAATGTTAACAGTGTTACATTCTACCTATTGGGGATATAGGTGTTTTCATATATTTAGATGTTCTTGTCTGTATATTCTATTTTTTAATTTTCAAAATTATTTATTATTTGTTAATTTAAAAATTATTAAAAGTATACTTATAATGTTAATAAATATTTAATTAGGACTTAGTACATACCAAGTACTGTTCTAAGTTCTTTAATGAGAATTAGCCTAGTTATTCTTTACAACAGCCAAATAAAGTTTGGAGTATTGTTGTCTCCATGCTATTCATGAGGAAACTAAGTCTTGAAAAGGCAATCAAACATGCTAATGGTCACACAGGAAGTATCTTAAAGAGCTTAGAACTTCCTTTATATTTCCTCTCCCTTTCAGTCTGTGGTAGATGCCTTAGAGAACATTTAGCCAGCTCCTAGGACCTCTTTTCATTGATATTGTCCCCATATGCTAACCCTCTGTCTTCCTAAAGTTATAGGCTCATATTCAACCTTCTTTGTGCATGACGCCTGCTGTGGTTTAAATAAAATTCAAACTATAGATTCTTGTGCTGGAAGCTTGACCCCCAATGTAACAGTACTGAAAGATGGTGGGACCTTTAAGTGGTGAGGCCTAATGGGAGGTGACTGGGTCGTGATCACCCTTGTGAAGGAATTGATGCTGGTCTCACGGAGTGTGTTAGGTCTTGAAGGAGTGGACTAGTTTCCATCAAGGCAGGTTGTTATGAAAGAGCAAGCCTGGCCCTACCCCAGTCTCTC
>PVJS01042075.1:0-17668 GCA_004027185.1 Glis glis | reverse complement strand
AGGGCCGGGGGTGTAGCGCGGAGGTAGAACGCCCCTGTGTTCAATCCCCGGTACCGCAAAAAAAAAAAAAAAAGTTGATGTTAGCCGGGCGTGGTGGCGCACACCTGTAATCCCAGTACTTGGGAGGCTGAGAATGGAGGATCCCAGGTTCACGGCCAGCCTCAGCAATTTAGTGAGGCCCTCCACAACTTAGTGAGACTCTGTTTCAAAATAAAAGAATAAAATATGGCTGGGGGTGTAGCTCAGAGGTAGAATGCCCCTGGGTTCAATCCCCAGTACCACACACACACAAAAAAACCCCAGCAAGTGAAGAAAATGGTTCCAAAGAAACTCCACAACCTGCCTGTGTCCCTGGAATGAGGTTTGAGGATCTAGCACTCCTCTCAAACTTGAAGTATAACATGATAAAGCTGTACAATCCCAGTGCACATGTGTGCACAGCGCGATGCATCTGCACAAGGTGAGCACACCTGTGCAGTCAGCACCCTGAGCAGAACTCCACAGCCCTCCATTTGCCTCTGCTCACTGACCCCCTCTCGCACCCATATGTTGACAACACGCCCGCCCACTGTGAGATCAGCCAGGAACCTTGCTAAGCTTGAAGTCCCCTCTCTCCAAACTCAGAACTTCCTCCCACACACACACAGCTCCTCCTCACCTCACCCCTTCTCCAGATCGCCATGTCTGCTTTGTTCGTTCGTTCATTCATTCATTCATTCATTCATTCTCCTCTCCATCAGTCACTCAGTACAGAGGAGTGGAGGACCCAGGTGTCGGGTGCTCTACATGGGGCAGGGAGAGAAGATAAGGAACATCAGCCCTCGTGCTTGAAAGACAGAGTGTCAACAGGCCATTAGCACACAGTGTGATAACTAATGACAGAGGCGGTGCCGCCTGCCCCTGCCCGCGTGCGAGGGTGTGCTGCCAGGGCACCCCGAACGGGAGCTTAGAAAAAGAATGGAAGCTGCGTGGGCAGGGTCAACAGGACTTCCAAGCCTTTGGTGGGATGGAACAGGCCTGGCTTCTCCTTTGTGACATTGTGGACTTCTGCGATGCCCTGGGTAGTTCTTTTCAGGCACAAGCAGGCCCTGCCTTTGCGTTCAACCTCACAAACCAGGCCACTGACAGTGCCGTCAGTGAACAGTAGAGGGCGCTAAGAGACCTGTGCTTCATACAGACCGTCCCCCAAGGAAACACTTTCAGGAAGGTTCTCCGAAAGGAGGGTGATGTGGAAATAGGTGAAGCCCAGATAGGGTGAGGAATGTGCCCGGATCACACAGCTCCTCAGTAGCAGAGCAAGCACGTTCCTCCAGACCCAGGCGATGTACCTGTAACGCTTTCAAGCTGTCAAAACTCTCAATTCACCGGGCCTGGTGGTGCACACATGTAATCCCAGCGCTTGGGAGGCTGAGACAGGAGGGTCGCAGGTTTGAGGACAGCCTCAGCAACTTAGTGAGACTCTCAGCCACCTAAGGAGATCCTGTTTCAAAATAAAATAGGGCTGGGGGTGTAGGCATCTAGAAACATTCCTTTTCGTGTTCTGTTTTCTTTTTATTGTAGGGTGGGGAGGGAAAGGGGAGGCATATTTCTGTATAAACGTCTTATCCATCAACCTGACATTGGGCTGTATGTTCTCTTGCTCCCTAAGTCAGAAGCTGGTGTCGTGTTCCCCAGGGGAAAGAGCAGTGGTTCCAGATGTGGGTTTAGTCAGGCGTGGTGGCACACGTCTGTAATCCCAGCACTTGGGAGGCTGAGACAGAAGGATTGCAGATTTGTACCACACACACACACACACGGACTCTGGAGTATGTTTAGGTCTGAATGTAAGTTCTGCCTCTTCTTGGCATGATTGTAGATGTGTTCTTCAAGTCTCTGGATCCCAATCTGTAAAATGGGCGCTGTTCACACATGCACAGCTCACAAGACTGTGGGCAGGGTTAAGAGGGTTGATGCAAACGTGCTCCCAACAGTCTCAGGCAAGGAGCGATTGCACCATCACCGAGTGCGCTCACTCTCAACCTCCTGGCTGAGCAGCACTGGTTAGCCAGCCGCCCTGTGAATGAAGAGCCCGGGCACCCATTCCCCAACCCGTCCAATCAGCAGCCGTGTTTCATTTCAAGTCCCAGTTCTGCCTTGTCATTTATGGATTGTGCAATAAATGACACTCGTCCCCTCTCTGCCCGGGGCCACAGTTTCCTCATTCCTCCAACAGGGGTGATGATATTACCATTATTTCTACTACTTTGATTGCAGCAAGAATTCCTTTTAATTCCGTTCAGCAAATATTTTCTGCTGCCCTACTATTCCTTAAGAACAGTGCTGGGTCTTGGAAAGAGACGGACAAATGGGTCAGAGCCACATACCTGAGAATCTCGTAGCCATGTGGGCTACATGGGCTGGTGATCATACAAATGACCAGTGACTGTGACGAATACAAGAGAAGAATCACTAGTTAGGAGTGCCAGGAGGTCCTACTGAAGGGGATGAAATCTCCATAGCCTTTGAAGGATGAATAGGAGTTTGCCAGACTCATCCCCCTTTAAAGTCAGTTGGAGGTAGTTTATGTTTCCGTTTGGAGTGATGCCGCGGGTTCTTGTTCTTAGCTAGTTTAGAAAAAGTTAGCCAGAACTACTGTTGCAAGCTTGAACAAAGTTTTTTTATTACAGAGAGAAACGGGGGACAGAGTGAGCAAAGCACTACACCAGAGGTGACGCAGTGGAGTGCCTTGAAAGTAAGGCACTGAGGCCTTTGAACATACACAATTTTTATAAGAATTATTATCCCTTGTTTCTTATCTCACTTAACCAATAGTCTTCTTTTCCCACCAAAAGCAGGGGCAGATCAGCCAATTAAACCTTTTTTGTTAGCCCCCTTTGTTCATTTTCACAGAGACAGATAGGTCAGGTATCGCTGATTAACAGGTGTTGTCTGGTTAACAAGGTCAGGAGGCTACCATTAGTGTCTAGCTGGGCTAACAGCCAATTTTTAGCTGACCAAGGTCAACCTTGGCTGCAGCTCTCGGCTGACAACTTAGAGACAGAGAAAAGGATTTTATCGTTCTGCCCGAGTATGAGAGCTTGTTCTCACTATTGGCAATTGATATCTATTAGTAATCAATGTGAACCCAATCCCCATCAGTTTACAGAATCAGGAATCCAAAATGCGAGGTCTGTAGCACGTACTAGCCAGAGTTTCTCATTCATCTTAACCTCAGGGTTGCTGGGCCTATGCTCTAAGTCTCCCTCTTTTCTCCCAGACATACCTGGAGGGAGGCAGAAGGGCCCTGTTAGGCAGGTGGATTTAGGACTGCTTTCCAAGGAAAGAAGCCCACATCACAGCCATTGGAAAAGAGTAGGAGGTACCCAGCCACACAGATGGCTGGGGGAGGGGGGCTGACCGGCATTTGTCCCAGGGGAGCATGCCATGGCGGAGACTTGGTCACAAGACTTCCCAGCCTCCAGTCCTCCTCCAGCGCAGCCTCCCTGGGCACAGCCACTCACAGCTTCATCAGCCTGTCTCTGCCTGAACTGTTCTTTGTCCTTCTTCCTCTAGCCACCCAAATTCCGTGTCACCATCTTTAGGATGTCTGTTACCTGCCACTCCTGGCAGAGTTCGTGGGACCTCCCACATTTCTGATGCTACCTTGAGTGTACCCCACCCTCTTCCTGCACTCTGGGCACCCCACCTCCCACGAAGCTGTGAGCTCCCTGTAGGTGGGTTCTGGGCCTAAGTTCTTTCCCATCCCCAGCTCCTGGCGCAGAGCCTGGCGGAGAGAACCTCGCTCCGTAAATGTTTGCTCAATTGAATTGCACTGATCTGCGCTGGGCCCAGAATTATTGACCTTTCCAGTCAATGTTTTTGTTTTCCTATCTTGGCAGGAAGCAGAGGGCCCGCTCAAAAAAGTAATTGGAGAGCGTGCTATGAAGGAATTGTTTAGAGAGGTCTGAGCAGGGTGAGAGGAAATAAAGATAGCGACGTGCCTGGAGACTCACAGCCACGGGAAAGCTAGAGGGTGAAGGATGAGAGCCGGGAAGGAACCTGGGGAAAGTTGCAGCCAGAGAGCCTGACAGGAGGGCAGGACAAGGCCGCTGCCAGACCCCGGCCTAGCGGGAGGGCCAGGGGCGTCCATGCCCATCTCCCCTCCCTCCCTTCTTCCTGCTGCCACCTCTCAGTGGTTGACCCCAAATGAAAACCAGAGACAGAAAAAGCCCAGATGGTCCAGGCCACAGAAGGCAGCTTCCCTGGACTCCGAGCAGAGTGAAGTGGAGAGCGCACATAGATAGATGAATGAGCAGTATCCAGCGCAAGGGGCTCTTCCCAAAATGTGGTCCATGTGGCATCAGAACCACATCAGGAGCTAATTTCACAAGCAGATTCCTGGGGCCCAACCTCATAAATCCAAACAGCTAACCGGGGGGCTGGGGGAGCTGTATTTTCAGGAAGCCCCCCCAGATGATTCTAATTCACAAGAATATTGGTGCATCACTGCTTTGAATGGGTGTGCCAGGGAGGGCTAGCCCAGGATCTCTGGGAAGTGTGGCATGATGGGAATTCTAAACTTGGTCAGTTTATAATTTGAACCTAGAGAATCATTCCCAGGTCATGAGACCTATTGGATGTTGGCTCCCCAGTTGTGATTTCCAAAGGACAAGGAACCTCATTCATTCATTCATTCGTTCATTCATCCATTCATACAACACTGCTGAGAGTGTACCAACGCCAGGCCTGTGGAGGGTTCTGGCAACACAAAGGTGAACGCAGTGAATGAGACCCCTGCCTGGATTCCCTATAATAACTCTTAAATGTCATTCAGGGCCTCTTCGGGGCTCCAAAAATCACCCCCAATGTGAAGAGGACTCTTCAGTGCCTCTGCAAGCTCTTGGGGGGCAAAATAACAAACCAGACTCATGGCGTCAACCACCACAACCATCACCCTTCCACCATCACCACACACATCGCTCCAAACACATCCCTCTCCTGAGCCCTGGCACACAGGCGCCTACGAGACGTAGCTGGGAGGCCTCGCAGTTCCCTGCTAGCCACATAAGCTGACTCACCTTCCATCCCTTCCCACTATTCCTGAGTGCTGTCACTCCCCACCCTGTTTAAGAGAAAGCTCGAAGCAATCCCAGCATGGTGGTGCACGCCTGTAATTCCAGTACTTGGGAGGCTGAGACAGGAGGATCACAGGTTTGCAGTCAGCCTCAGCTACTTAGTGAGGCCCTCCGCAACTTAGTGAGACCCTGTTTCAAAATAAAGAATAAAATAGGGCTGGGGGTGTAGCTCAGAGGTAGAATGCCCCTGGTTTTCATCCCCAGTACCACAAGAAAAAAAAAAAAGGACTGGGGGTGTATCTCGGAGGTAGAATGCCCCTGGTTTCGATCCCCAGTACCGAAAAGAAAAAAGGAAGGAAGGAAGGGCAAAGTTATGTGGCAGAGACCATGGACACAGGGGAACTGGAGCCAATAACAGACTATGCAATCTACCGCACTCGTAATTTCTCAGGATAGAGCTCTAGTTACCTGGTCATCTTAAAGGCGGCTCCATTTTTCTTCTCCTCATGTATAAGGTCCATGAACTCAAGGTCTTCACTGTATCCCCAGAACCTAGAACAGCACGTGGCACTCAGTGATAATATTTGTTGACTGAATGCTTCCTGCTGCCTCTTTCTCACTTTCTCCCTTCCCAAAGACAGCATCTGAGGAGGTAGGTCTGTTACCACTGAATATGATGCAGACCAGGGAGTCTGGGTCTCTCCAGTCTGCAGGCAACGGGAAACGTGCAGAGGCCCAACTTGTTCACACCTGTGCTTCAGCAACATTGACATGTTACCACTATTTGGGGAAAGAAAGAGAAAGAGAAAGGAGAGCCTGGAAGAACAGTAGGGAGATTATTCACAAGAGGCCTGATAAGAGATAAGGTCTGGCCGGGCGTGGTGGCACACGCTTGTCATCTCAGTACTGGGAGGCTGAGACAGGAGGATCGTAGGTTCGAGGCCAGCCTCAGCAATTTAGTGAGGCTCTCATCAACTTAGTGAGACCCTGTTTCAAAAATAAAAAATAAAATAGGGCTAGGGGTGTTGCTCAGAGGCAGAATGCCCCCGGGTTCAATCCCTGGTACCGCCAAAAAAAAAAAAATAGAGAGAGAGATAAGGAAATAGAAAGTGGGGCTCAGGAAGGATGTGAGAAATATTGTGTGTGTCAAATGGAGAGAGAAGGTCATTTTCTGGAATGGAAAAACCAAGAAGGTCTTAGGACCTAGGGCTTGGAGTCCGGGTGACAGTGGGTAAGGAACAGGTCTGTTGGACGGAGTTGATCTGTTAGTTGGGACTTGCTGAGTTTGAAGTGTTTGCAGGACATCCACCTGGAGGAGTCTCGCAGGTACCAGAACTGTCCCCCAGAGGAGATTTCTCATTAATATCTTAATGTAGCCATAGACATCAAATATGGCGTTTACACATAATGTCTACCTAGGCAAACCCTTCCAAATCTGTTAAATATCAAGCAAGCAGCTTATGAATGGATTCGTTTTCCTAAGTCTCTACAAGGAAGAGAAAAGGATAAAGACCAACATCAGGACGTCAGAATCAGAGAAACACAGCACTTCCAAGAGCCAGTGCCCCTGTCTCCAGAAGTCCAAACCCGCTGAACACAGCCCCTGACTGCCACATACCCAATCAACAAATGTGTGTGAATCCCTTCTGTGGACCAGGTGCTGTGCTTAGGGTTACAGACATGGGGATGAACAAGGAAAAGCCCCTGCCCTCAAGTAGCCTAGACTCAGTGAGGAAGGGGGTGGAGTTTAAGTACTTAGTTAAGTACAACCAAGATCTGCAGGGACCTGGATAAACATCCCAGGTCAATTGAAACAGGGGTTGATCAATTCCATCTGAGCAGATGGTGGGAGGCAGTAACAGACACCAAAGGTACAGAAAAGGCCCAGGTGGGTGGGGATGGACAAGAATTAATAATATTCCGAGTCAGGGATGGTGGTGCACACCTGTAATCCCAGTACTTGGGAGGCTGAAACAAGGCCAATGTGCGGTAACTTAGTGAGAATCTGTTTCAAAATTAAACATAAAATAGGGCTGAGGGTGTAGCTCAGAGATGGAAAGTCCTTGGGTCCAACCCCTAGTACAAAAAAAAAAAAAAACCATTCTAGACATACTGCTCAGTTTGAGCCAGGACCAGTGAAAGGGATGAACCAGCGTACCGCACTGGTGTTTGGAAGGTCTGATACTTAAAGGCAGGAGGAAGGGGAAGAAGAGAGGCCGGGGAAGGAGAGATGGAGGGATGCAGGACTCAGCTCATGCAGGCTTTGGGGAACAAATTCCCCAAGAGAAGGAACCAAATATGTGTCCAGGAATTCCCTCCCTGAAACATTTTGTGTCAGGGTTTCCAAGACCTGACTCTCCCTTCTTTAGGAGGAGGAACAAGGGACCTCATAATAAATCTTAATTAATGTCTTAAAAATAAACCAACTACTTTAATCCCCGGCATGATACACTTATGATTAAAGGTGTAAGAATCCTGTGCATGGGGCTTCCGGTTTCAAAGTGCAGTCCTACACCTTACTTCATTTGGGCCTCGTGGCATTCGGCGGGCAGGTGTTGCCAACGTCTGTCTGACAGATGAGAGACATGTACACTTAGAAGGAATCCCTAGCAAACACTGATCACAGTAAAAACCTTTCTTCAAAAAGCCTGCGAGATTAGTGTGATAATGCTTAACTAAGTCGGTGTGTGTCCTTCCTCCTCAGGAGTGAGAAAAGTGTGGTTGGCTGCCACACGCCCTTCAGAGACTTGTGCTGGTTGGGCCAGTGGTTTCCAAATGCCCTTATCCATGGGCCAGTTGCACCAGGCTCACCAGGAGCTAGCTAGCTTGCTTTCTTTCTTTCTTTCTTTCTTTCTTTCTTTCTTTCTTTCTTTCTTCTTTTTCTTTCTTCTTTCTTTCTTTTTTTTCTCTCTCTCTTTCTCTCTCTCTCTCTTTCTCTTATTTTTATGGCACTAGGGATTGAACCCAGGGGTGCTTTATCTCTGAGCTACACCACCAGCCCTATTTTCTTTTTTATTTTGAAACGGTCTCACTAGATTGTCGAGGCTGGCTTCGAACCTGCGATCCTCCTATCTCAGCCTCCCAAGTACTGGAATAACAGGTGTGCACCACTGCGCCTGGCCTCCCGGGGTTCTTACTGGGATGGTGGTCTCAGGGGTTCCAAGAGGGCCGGCACCAACGTGCAAATGCCTGTCAAGTATCTACCTGTCATGCTCACTGCTGTGCCACCGAGTCACGTGGCCATGCTCAGTCGCAGGGTGGAAGAATTCACAGCAGTGTGGACCCAGAGGCCACGTCTTTGGAGGCCACTGTATTCTCTCACAGTTACTCTGACTGTCTCTTGATCTTGGTATTTTTTGTGTATCTTCTTTCCCTTTGTAATCCAGTTGTGAGTTCCTGCATGAAAGAATCCAACTGATCTTACTAAACACTTCTACCAGCTCATGGCTATCCCTCCTCATGGGCATTGTAAGAATCAAAGCTGGTGCAGAGATAAGGACACTGACAATACCTTAGGCACTATGAATAAACCTCTCCTAGGAGAGTCATGGAATTCCAGTGGCCAGTCCTATAGTTGCCCCGATATAAAGGTGTACGCCTGTATATTTTATGTATCTGCTCCTCGGGGCAAAGCTGAAGTTTTGTGTTTGCTATTGATTACATGGACTTTTTTTTTTCAGTATTGGGGATTGAACCCAGGGGCGTTCTACCTCCGAGCTACACCCCCAGCCCTATTTTTTATTCCTTATTTTGAAACAGAGTCTCACGAAGTTGGGGAGGGCCTCACTAAGTAGCTGAGGCTGGCCACGAACCCAGATCCTCCTGTCTCAGCCTCCCAAGTACTGGGATTACAAGCATGCACTACCATGCCCGGCTGACATGGATTTTTTTAAATATTTCTTTATGATATTTGAAGTGCTGTGTGTATGTTGCAGAAGTTTTGAAAAATACAAAGTAGACAATTAAAGTCACTGGTCATATCATTATCTAAAAATAACTGCTCTTGAACCTTTAGCACATTTTCTTTTAGAATTTTTTATGTGCGTAAAGGGGTTTTTTTTCTTTACAAAGTTATTCTGTGAATACAGCTTTATGTCTTATAATCTCCACCTAAACTATATCACTAGCGCTTTCCCATGTCATTACAACCTCTTTTTTTTTTTTTTTGAGGTACCGGGGATTGAACCCAGGGGCGTTCTACCTCCAAGCTACACCCCGGCCCTATTTTTTATCCTTTATTTTGAAACTGGGTCTCACGAAGTTGCGGAGGGCCTCACTAAGGCGCTGAGGCTGGCCGCGAACCCAGATCCTCCGGTCTCAGCCTCCCAAGTACTGGAATTACAAGCGTGTGCCACCATGCCGGCTTTATTACAACCTCTTTATAAAATAATTCTGAGTAATATAATAGTGAACAAGAGGGCTAGGGATGTAACGCAGTGGTGGAGCCCTTGCCTAACATGTCTGAATCCCTAGGTTCTATCCCCAACCATCCAAAAAAAAAAAAAAAAGAAAGAAAGAAAGAAAAGAAAATCAGCCGGGCGTGGTGGCGCACGCTTGTAATCCCAGTACTTTGGGAGGCGGAGATTGGAGGATCCGGGTTCGTGGCCAACCTCAGCGCGCATGCGCATGTGCGCGATCTCTCTTGCTCTCTCTCTCTCTCTCTCTCTCTCTCTCTCTCTACCTAGTGAGGCCCTCCGCAACTTCGTGAGACCCAGTTTCAAAATAAAGTATAAAAAATAGGGCTGGGGGCGTAGCGCGGAGGTAGACCGCCCCTGCGTTCAATCCCCGGTACCGAAAAAAAAAAAGAAAAGAAAATCAATGAGTATTATTTTATGTTCGTTCAGTCAGTCACTTTGTGTGTGTGTGTGTGTGTGTGTGTGTGTGTGTGTGTTACTGAGGATTGAACTCAGGATATTCTACCTCTGAGCTACACCCCCCTATTTTATTTTTTTATTTCAAAACAGGGTCTCACTAAGTTGTGGAGGGCCTCACTAAATTGCTGAGGCTGGCCATGAACTGGCGATCCTCCTGTCTCAGCCTCCCAAATACAGGTGCGCACCACCTCACTCTCTTTAATATTTTTAGCAATTATGAACAGTGTGATAATTACTCATTTCTGTTCATAAGTCTTGATCTGCATTTGGCTTTTTTTTTTCTTGGGATCGATTGGGTCTGTATTTTTCCTATATAGTGGCATTTTCAAGATTACTTCAGTGTTTCCTAATAAATCCCTAAGGAGATATTTTCCCTCCTGAATGGGACCAATACTTTCCTCTGCTCTGTAGGCTAAAGCTGGCCTCGCAGGACTGGGCCCCGCAGAACAGGTCCATTTCCTCTTGTTCCATTTCCTCTTGTTTGACAGGCCTCATCTGTCCCTATTTCCGTGCGGGTACACAGGAGAGCCAGGCTGCGTTGGCTTTTCAGTGACTTTACCAGAACTAGAGAAAGGATTGTACATGTTCCCACGGTCGCCTCTTTATCCAAACCATGGAAAACTGGCTCTTTTTTTTTTCATAACTGGCACAGGCTGTGTTTGGGTCAGGAACCCAACATTAACTACAAAGACTGACCTCAACCCAGGGAACTTGAGAAAAATCTAGATAACACTGTTGGGAAATTGTTCCCTCATATGAACTGGCATTTGAAATATGTACTGGAATCATGTACATTTTTTATATCACTGAACCGAGTGTAATGGAAAATAATACTCTGGCCTTAGAAAGTCAAGGGACTTGGTTTGACTTGAGCATATCAATAAAGTACTCCAGGGGCTGGGGGTGTAGCTCAGAGGTAGAGCAGTGCTTAGCATGCGCAAGGCCCTGGCTTCAATCCCCAACACCCCAAAATACACTTACTCAGCACACTTTTGTGGGGGGGGGTACTGGGGATTAAACCCAGGGGCATTCTACCTCTGAGCTACACCCCAAGCCCTATTTATTTATTTATTTATTTATTTATGGTACTAGGAATTGAACCTAGGGGCATTCTACCTCCAAGCTACACCCCAGACCTATTTTATGTTTTTATTTTGAAACAGGATCTCACTAAGTTGCAAAGGGCCTCGCTAAGTTGCTGAGGCTGGCCACAAACCTGCGATCCTCCCGTCTCAGCCTCCCAAGTATTGGGATTATAAGCGTGCATCACCACACCCAGCTTTATGTTTATTTTGAAATAGGGTCTCGCTAGGTTGCTGGGAGTCTCGCTACATTGCTGAGGCTATCTGTGAACCTGCGATCCCCCGTCTCAGCCTCCCAAGTACTGGGATTACAGGCGTGTGCCACCACACCTGGCACTCAGCACACTCTTAGTAAGTAGCAGATTCTATCTAGGCTCCAGCATGAGAGTGAAAGATGGCGGAGTTCACAGTTGGGATGGCACACTTGCTCAATTGCATATGATATGTTAAGGTGTGAATCTAGCAGAATCTGAACGCAGAAGGAAAGGCCCTTCCACCTGCCCGTGCAGTCAGAGGAAGCTGGTTCCTGCAGATTGTGCAAGGTTGGGAGAGAAATGAAAGTTGTCCTCACTCCATCTACCCTGTAGTGTGAGGACAAAACATCATCACAGGAACTGACAAAATTGTGGCAGCTTCCCATGGTTGAGGCTGGATATGATTCCAGGTTGCCCTGAAATTGAAACCATGAAACACCAAAAGGGTTTGGGCCTCTCTTTATTCTCTGGTAATTTCCATGAGGGATTGTACTGACCTTGTTATTACCAGTCCTTCTGCCTAAATTTGGAGGTCACAGGGCCCCAGAGCTGGTTTGGAATTAGCTCACTCAGCAATGCAGGTAGAAACAAAAGGGTGTGCCCTCCACCTGCAGACCGTCTGACAATGCAACTAGGTGACTCTCAGGTGCGCAGGGAGGATGTCCCAACTCCTTTAACTATTTCACACAGGCAAGAAATTGAGAGTGCATAATGACAGCCAATCACAGATTAATTACGCCTTACTTGGGACACTGATGGACACATTTCTCTATGTCTTTCTATATCTCATTTCTATCTATCTAATGGTTGATTGGTTATCAAGCTAGCAAACAAAATTCTGGAAGCATTCTTTTTTCTTTTTTCTTTTTGGTACTGGGAATTGAACCCAGGGGAATTCTACTTTCAAGCTACACCCCCAGTCCTTTTTATTTTTTATTTTGAAATAGGGTCTCAATAAGTTACTAAGGCCCTCACTAAGTTGCTGAGGCTGGCTACGAACCTGCGATCCTCCTGTCTCAGCCTCCCAAGTATTGGCATTACAGGCGTGCACCACAATGCCTGGCTCTGGAAGGAGTTTTCACAAAGGACCTTTAGTTACAACATAATTCTCCTTGCTCACTACAGGAGGGCAAACAATTTTGAAGGGGCTCACAGTCCTTTACAAAAGCACATTGTTTAGAACTAAAAGCCACAAAGCTGGGTGTGGTGGAACATGCCTGTAATCCCAGTCCTTGGAAGGCTGAGACAGAAGGATCGCAGGTTCGTGGCCAGCCTCAGCAACTTAGTGAGGCCCTACACATCTTAGCAAGACCCTGTTTCAAAATAAAAATAAGCCAGGTGTGGTGGTGCACACTTGTAATCTCTGTACGTGGGAGGCTGAGACCGGAGGATCCAGGTTCGCAGCCAGCCTCAGCTACTTAGTGAGGCCTCCACAACTTAGTGAGACCTGGTTTAAAAATAAAGTATCAAAAATAGGGCCTGAGGTGTAGCTCAGAGGTAGAATGCCCCTGGGTTCAATCCCTGGTACCACAAAAAAATAAAAAATAAATAAAAAAAATAAAATAGGGCTGGGGGTGTAGCTCAGAGGTACTATGCCTCTGGGTTCCAGTACCAAAAAAAAAAAAAATAACTAAAAGTCATATGGCACTGGAAGATCTTTTAGGGGATATTCTAGGAGCTTCCCCAAAGAGGCATATATATTACAGGCAAAATATGATCAAAATATGATGAGAAGCAGGAAACAACAGATCACGTCCTCCACGGTACAGGGGTTAGAGACCTCGGAACCAGTTGAGATAATCTAGGAAGAAGTCGCTTCTGAGATGGATCTTAAAGAATGTTGGGGCCTGGAGTGGTGACACACGTCTGTAATCCCAGTACTTGGGAGGCTGAGACAGGAGAGTAGCAGGTTTGTGGCCAGCCTCAGTACCTTAGCAAGGGCCTCAGCAACCTAGCGAGACCCTGTTTCAAAATAAAAAGGGCTGAGGGTGTAGCTCAGAAGTAGAATTCCCCTAAATTCAATCCCCAGTATCACAAGAAAAAAAAATGTGGTGGATCAGCAGGCAGAGATGGTGGACTCAGTTGTTTCTGAAGGTTGATATGGGTGGCCTTTATTCTTTTTTTTGTGTGTGTGGTACCGGGGATTGAACCCAGGGGTGTTCTACCTCCGCGCTATACCCCCGGCCCTATTTTTTTATACTTTATTTTGAAACCGGGTCTCACGAAGTTGCGGAGGGCCTCACTAGGTAGAGAGAGAGAGAGAGACAGGGAGAGAGAGAGAGAGAGAGAGAGAGAGCGCTGAGGCTGGCCACGAACCCAGATCCTCCGGTCTCCACCTCCCAAAGTACTGGGATTACAAGCGTGCACCACCACGCCCGGCTTGGCCTTTATTCTTCAAGGGAAAGCAAGAAAGAGGGTTGTGCCTATGCTTAGGCTGGAATGACAAGGCTGGACAAGGTGGTAGCATGAAGGACCAAGTTGTAAGAAGCCCAAGAGGGTTCCAATGGTTTGAATGTGGCCTTTCCCCTCCAAAACTCATGTTGAAATTTGATTCCCCGTGTTAATGGTGTTAAGGGGTGGTGGGTCCTTCACACCAAGGGCCTGTGGTATTAAGGATTGAACCCAGGAGCATTCTACCATTAAACATTTCTCTTAGCCAGGTGTGCTGGCGCACGCTTATAATCCCAGTACTTGGGAGGCTGAGACAGGAGGATCCGGGTTCACGGCCAACCTCAGCTACTTAGTGAGGCTCTCAGCAACTTAGTGAGACCCTGTTTCAAAATAAAGAATAAAAACTAGGGCTGGGGGTGTAGCTAGGAGGTAGAATGCCCCTGGGTCCAATCCCCAGTACCACAAAAACAAACAAACAAACAAACAAACAAACATTCTCTTAGATGTTTAAGAGGGACAAATGCCATTCTCAGAGGATTGGGTTAACTCTCACAGGACTGGATTAGTTATTTTGAGAGTGATTGTTAGAAAGTGTGGCAGCCCCTCATGTTTTGTCTCTTCTACATGTGCCTCCTTCCCCTCTCAATTCAACCACACCTTGAAGCAGATAAAGCCTTCCCCAGGTGACCAGACATAGCTGTCCAATATTGGATTTCCCAGCCTCCAGAACCATGAAAATAGCTTCTTTTCTTTATAAATTACCCTGTCTTGGGCATTCTGTTACAGCAACAGAAGACAGGCTAAGACAAAGATGAAAAAGTAATATATGGGGAAAAAGTAAAGTATTCTGATGTGATGGCTGGAGAACCACATCTTAAGAGGGGAAGTTAGGGATGAAGGAGAGCAGTATCTGTGCTGCAGGGAGCATCACTAAGGCACTGTGATGGGAAATCCTACAACCCTCCTTATCCCACATCCCTTACATGAAGATGATGCGCCTCAGGAACACTGCTGTCCCTGGTTGAACACGGATCCCTTTAAGTTCACACGTGACTCATGTTTCTAGAAGCATCACTGGACAGTCTGTGTGGACTGTGATGCAATGACTGTGTGGACCATGGAAAAAATGAGAAAGGCATCCTAGCAGGATACCAGGGCGCAGTTGAGGAAATCCTGTGGTGTGTCATTTGTGCAATGCCAAAAGGTCACCAGAGCCCTGGGCAGGCCAGACAGCAGCCCCGTCCTTGAAATGTCACCAGGAGCTGGGACACACAGCCCCTTCTTGGTCCTGGATCAAGTTTACAGCTCCTCAGAGATGACACAGGGAGCCAAGCAAGAACTGGTTCTCAGGTGTTCACCTTTTGATGGATGTCACCTCCCGGGTGTGGGGGTCATCCAATTTCTCCATCTGGATTCTCGGGCCATTTTGCCATCACCTGTGTAGGTACGCGTCATTCCTGACCCTGAGGTCAGTGAAATCACATTTCGGTCTTTTTTATCTGTATCCCAAAGCGCTCTTTTCTGTTCCATCCCTTAGCCATGTGAATTTCCAGTAGGAGCAAGAGTTCTGTAACCGTGGCTGGTTCCTTCCAGCAGAGTATCCATTGCTATGCCCAGACCATCGTTAGAGACCTAACTGGCCAAGTGACCTAGAGCTGGACCTTTGGCAAGCAAGATTTAGAAGGACACAGGGAAAACAAGTTTTGAAAAAAATAAATATACTTCCATTATTTTTTTCCGGAGAAAACGTCTTTATTTGTACATAGGTTAGACATCACATGGTAGAAAATTTAGAAGATACAAAAAGATTTAGGGCAAGAAGTAAACCTCCATCCCTCTCCTTCCCCTCCCCACAGTTGTCTAGTTCCTCTTCGGGAGTTAATGACCTTTTCAGTTTCAGTTTTGTGTGTATCCTGCATACTTTGATGTGTTTATTTTAAGGTCCACTCCTTTTAGCAAACATCAGGGCCATGAGTACTACCCTCATTACCGCCTCCTCTCCGGTCACATGATTAGCTCACTGTTAGCCCCAGTAGAGCATGATGGATGATATCAGACGCCCGAGGTCAAGGGCAGAGAGCCTGACACCTGGGAGTCCCCACTGGCCTCTAAGGGATGCCCTTACTCCATCTCCTCTTCCCTCCCCTCATCCCCATATACGTGCACCTCCCTCCCTTAAGAAGTCGATGCTCTGACCTGAGAGATCTTCGACCATCCAGTCGAGCATCAGTGATACCTACAAGGCCATTATCTCTCAGTAAAACTTCCCATCCTCTTAGTTTACTATATAGACTGTGTTCTTGGCATACGTGTATTGGAGATCATAGTACAAATGTTGTAAAACTTTAGTGCTGGGAAACTGTTCCCTCCTATGAACTGGCATTTGAAATATGTGCTAGTATTATGTTCATTTTTTTTATATCACTGAACCAAGTGTAATGGAAAATAATACTCTGGCCTTAGTGAGTCAAGAGACTCACCTTGACTTGAACATATCAATAAGATAGTCCAGGGGCTGGGGGCATAGCGCAGGGGTAGAGCGCATGCTTAGCATGCCTGAGGCCCTGGGTTTAATCCTCAATACCCACCCACCCCCAAATCCCAAAATAAAAACTTTAGCATGCACAAGATTCTTAGAGTAAATTATAAAATGCAGGCTCCCGGGTCCTACACCCAGAGATTCAGAAGGTGTGTGCCGAGGCTTGGAGCCTGCTTTTCTGTGAGGATTCCCTCCCCAAGGCGATTTCCCTCACCTGCTCTACCACTGCGCAACATCCCCAGCCCATCCCAAGATGATCTTGAGATATGTAGGTGGTTCCTGGGTCACACTTGAAGAAACACTTCCTCCAGCATGATTTCTTTTATGAGAGATTACCCCAAAGTTCTCCTTATTGCTGATTTTTCACAGTTGTGACCACTGTATGACTGTTCTACATTGCCTGGGCATTGTATTTTCCCCTCCTTCTGCTTTCAGCCTATGAACCTTGAAAGTGTGGTTGGGGGACTCTGGACTGCCCATTTGCTCTGAGTTTGGTAAGATGCCACCACCCTTCTCAGGGAGCGTCATTTAGTCACAGTTCAGCGTGCCAACTGCCATCCTCTGCATCTCTCATGGTCTCTCTTCACTGCTAAACCACGGCTCCCTGTTGATGGAGCATCCCCAATGCTTTGGGTTTCCAGAGCAGGACTTCCAAGACCCTAGACTTACACTGCCATTTTACCAGGTAGCAGCAAATCTATAGGGTGCTCTGCAAGTCTATTATGGTCTGGTCCTCTGTGAGTTCTACAGCATGTGCGTGCCAGAAGAGCATTTTTCAAACTCCGTGTATCCCAAGGGGCGTATCCAGGGAAAGGTCTGAGAATCTTCTGGGAGAACTGTTTAATGTTACCTTTCCTTTTCTATGATAATACTAAAAATATATGCAGAAACTGGACGTGGTGGTACATGCCTGTAATCCCAGTACTTAGGACGCTGAGACAGGAGGATGGCAGGTTCAAGGCCAGCCTACCCTGACTTAGTGACATCCTTTTTCAAAATAAAATTAAAAAATTTAAAGGACCTGAGGTGTAGCTCAGTGGCAGAATGCCCCTGGGTTCAATCCCCAGTAAAACACACACACACACCACTCTACACATATACACGCATAATCTGGATTGTCTGGCTAACCCTTTTATAACAGAGGGTTGCTACATGATTTTGGTTCCCTTGTTTGAATCTGTATTTTTCATCAAAATGTCATCAAATGACCATCTAAAGGGACAGCATTAGACCATCTAAAGGGGCAGGGGCAGTGGCACATGCCTGTAATCCCAGTACTTGGGAGGCTGAGACCCGAGGATTGCAGGTTCAAGGACAGCCTCAGCAAGTAGTGAGACTCTCATTAACCTAGTGAGACCCTGTTTCAAAATAAAAAATTTTAAAAAATGGGGCTGAGGGTATAGTTGGAATGCCCCTGGGCTCAATCCCCAGTAACACACACACACACACACACACACACACACACACACACAGC
>PVJS01042074.1:0-17669 GCA_004027185.1 Glis glis | reverse complement strand
AAAAAAAAAAAAAAAAAAAAAAAAAAAAAAAAAAAAAAAGAAACAGGATCTCACTAAGTTGCGGAGGGCCTCACTAAGTAGCTGAGGCTGGCCACGAACCTGCGATCCTCCCATCTCAGCCTCCCAAGTACTGGGATTACAAGCGTGCGCCACCATGCCCGCTACAACAGAAGTCTTTTGAGGACAACTCTTTTATGCACTTGGTGATGGGTCTCAAATGAGCATCCAGAAAATACTGCGTGCCTTATTTTCTGCACAGAAAACAAGCAAGAAGACAAGCAAGAAAGGGTCGGAAGCCGGCACCCAGGATGTTACCTGCAATGTATCGAATCTCAGGTAAGCACATCATGAGATCGGGAAAGCGGTTTGGCTGATGTGTGTATTTATATTCAGTGAAATCCTGGCAAATGTACCAGTATCTCTTGTTCAACTGTTCCAGCTGTGAGGCACTGGTCAGACCCCTGATATCTATAAAAAAAAAAAAAAAAAAAAATCACACAGAGAATGGGAGAGTTTCTATGTAGAAAAACAACAGCTTCTTGAACACATGCATCTTTCAATTAAAAGTTATTAAACACAGTCACAGTAGAAGATCTTTTCTTCTTCTGATACGGAGGAACTAAGCTCTGGAAAGAAAAATAAGAGAAGAAAAAACATAATATAAAGGACAGTCACTAGATCGAGCTCTTTGAGGGCTAAATTGTCTTTCTCAACTTCGTACCCAGTTCCCAGCACAAAACAGGCCCCAGTGAATGTTGAAGAAATGACTCACCTGCCTTTCCAAATTTATCCTTCACAGCATCTTTGAACTTGCACATTGTTGGAGCTGATCAGAAACCCTGTTGATATCTACACATTCATGCATGAAACACACACACACACACACACACACACACACACACACACACACACACACTCACTCCCTAATGTTCCTCTCCTCTTACTATTCTACCTGAGGCTGGCCGTGAACCTGCGATCCTCCTGTCTCAGCCTCCCAAGTACTGGGATTACAAGTGTGCGCCACCACGCCTGGCTTGCACTTTTTTATATATAGTCTATGAATAGAATTCATATTTATATTATTCTCTATAGAAATCTTACCCCGCCTTTGAGGCCCAGCTCAAATTTCTCCCTCAAGAAGTTGCTACTGAGCCTCCCCCATATGAGGTACAATTAATGGGCCATGTGCCATCAGACTGCACTTCTTGAGGGACCTGGGGTAATGTTTTTCAATGTCTTTAATGCTGCTCAGCACAGTGCTTGGCCTAGGGGAGGCATGCAGAACCCCAGATAAATGCATGAATGATGGACGCCAAAGCAGGAGGAGGCCTGGCCAACATGGCGGGGAGTGGGCAAGAGGAGGGAACCAAGAGTCTCTGGACTGGGAAACTCAGCACAGGAAGAGAGCACTTCCAATGCCACAGTTCCACTCTGGAAGTAGAGCACTCACATGCTACTTTGGAAAACAAGAATTCAGATTCTCCTTTATATGCTGGTTGCCAGCAACTACCAAGTGCCACTCTGCAGGTAATGCTCTATGAAAATCATGTCCAACATTCTTCTAATTAAAACTCATGCTCCTGATATGGGTCTGAGTTTTTGTGCACGGCCACTCTTCCCTGAAGGGGAGTGAGAACCTCTGCCAGCCTGTCACAGAGGCCTTATCTCCAATAGTTTCATCAGTCACTCTGCTCCTCTTCGGTTGCTGGTAAACTAGTACATATTTTAAATGACGCATGTACTGTCCTTGGTGTCTGTGTTTAAATGCATTAAAACTGACTAAACAAAGTGAATCCTCTTCCTTCCTCTATGAGTTATAGAGATTGTGGCATTTAGTTTTCAAGAAAAATCCAAAGCATCCCCTGTACTGTAATGGGGCAGGAGGATGACAGGGGGAGTGTAGAATTTTCAATATTGGTAGCCACAATGTGTGATGGATTCTGGCACAGTCCTGAGGGAAGCGGGGGCACAACAGGAGGGCAAATACTCCCCCCAGTCACTTACCTTGATTGAGAAAGTTAATTGCTTTCATGCACGCGTACTCCTCATTGCTGACCTTCAGCTGATGGAACTTGTGATACAGGTAGATGAGCCGCTCGATCACCTCCATCCCTTCGTCACTAAATCTGGGGGACAGACACCGGGTTTATCTGTGGGCTCTGATATCAGCGGAGGCCAGGAAGGCAGACAGAGGGCTCCTACCACTCACTCCTTAAGGCATCTACAACAGCAAAGAGGCTGAGCTTGGGAGAAACGAAATCCACAGGCCAGTCCATGGTTTGTTCAGAGGTCAACGGAGCTCATGCAAGCGGCTATTCCAGAGGTCAGACAGAGTCAATCGAACCTAGGTTCAAATCCAGCTCCATCACACACAGCTGTGTGACTCTTGGGACAGTCATTTGGCTCCGTTAAGCTTTGAGGACCTCCTCTGAAAAATAATAATGCTTTCTTGCTAACCAGGGCCAAAGGAGGTTTGGGATGTAAATGTAGAGAAAGATAACACTCTGAAGATATTGCTTTTGTTGAGACACAGTCCTCCACTATCAATGGCAGCTGCCACGGTGACTCTGTGTGAGCCTCTGCCACAATGCTCAAAACGCTGCCAATTGTATTTGTTTAGGTTCACTGTTTCCAACAGGGCTGAGGTTATGCATGATGAAAAATTTTATTGAGCTGGGCATGGTGGTACATACCTATAATCCCAGTACTTGGGAGGCTGAGACAGGAAGATTGCAGGTTCAAGGCCAGCCTCAGCAAATTAGCAAGACCATTTCAAAATAAAAAGGGCTGGGGATATAGCTCAGTGGTAGAGTGCCCTTAGGTTTAATCCCTAGCACTACAAACAAACAAAGTTGGGGTCAGGGGTGGCCCGAGTCAGTCTGGGAGTGCATTGGACAGTGGGTCAAGGAGAGTTCCACACAGGCCTTGGATGCAGCTCAGTCACAAAGAGCAGACACTCAGCCCCAGGGCTGCTTTTTGGTGACACGTTACAATCTGGGCATTGCAGTCCTTGTGCCAGGCCAAGTGGGCCTGTCTGGGTAGGGTCCACGTGTCTAGAACACGTGGGGATGCATTATTGCTTTCTGGGGTCAACTGTTTTCTGTGTTGACTTTGAAGGCTTCGGCTTCCTGTGAAAGCAGGATATTTTCCCTTCCTTGGGGGAAAGCCTGGCTCTGGCTGGGGCCAGAGGCACCTGAACTTCTTAAGCACCAAGGGGAGCCACAGTGTACCTGCAATCTGGAACCCTGACCCTCTGCCTCCTGGCATGGCTCCAAGTCAGGTGAAGCTAGGGCTTCTCTCAGTTTGCCGATTTGAGATATGATGGCTGACTCAATTTCTCTCTTGCCTGGCCAATGGCCTTTACAACTTTATTGGTACTTTCCCAGACTGGCTGATAGACAAATTCATATTGAATAACCACATAACAACTGTATCTATGATTCTACCAGGTGTTGAATGTTTATGTTTGCTACCTGCCAGGCACTTTATTTCACGTTATCTCATTGGATACTCCCAATAAATCCAAAAAATGTATACTAATCACAATCCCCTTCGTTAATTTGTGGAAAAGAAGGCACCCCTATTATGTATTAAGGCTCCTTCACAAGCATTCTTGATAACCTGTAGGATACATAATATCACCTTACGTTATGTTATATCTTGTTAGGGATGAGAAAGCAGAAGGAGAGGTGGTTTCTCCATATTACACAGTAGGGAAGGCCGGGGAGGCCCAGGGTCACACCTGGGTTTTCTGACTCCCAGCCTCTCGGCTTCTCTCAGTGCTCTGCTGCCCACTGTCTTGCTGTGTTCTTAACTGCTCACTGGGAAAGGCTTCCAGGTGCTACCCTGGGGACCTCAGGAGCCCTGTGTTCCCACAGCAACTCAGCCCAGGCCCAGGCTTGGGGGGCTGTTGGGTCCTCCACATTGCTGAGATTGGAGGAGGCACGTGCCTGGGACTGAAGACCACTCTTCATGACAGTACTTTGTTGGCTACTTATGCTCTCGAGAGGAAATAAAGGGCTTTACCACCAATTCCTTTTAGTGTCTGTGTGGAAGGGTGGGGAGGGGATGAGATGAGGTGGGAAAAGTTGAGAAGCAGTGTCAGCATCTGTCTGGTGGCTGAGCCATGTAGCAAGCACAGATAATGCTGTCCCTTAATCAGCAACCTCTTGCTCCAAGTGCTCACTCTGGCACAGCAGAACCTGCAGGTGTGTGGCTACCAGCCAGACCCCTAGCCAACAGTGCCAAACCTGCTCCTGGCCGAGTCTCGACTTGGGAGACACGAAGGAGCTCTAAGTGCTTGGCCTGTGCATATGCACCGGATCTGCCCTTTCTCTTGGGGACAGCACACCCCTCTATTCCAAATTTCCTACAACAGGCAACTATCATGGACCCTTGGCAGTGGTGGGGGCTGGCCGCCAGCCCAGCAGCCCCCACTCTGTCTCCGTAGCTTGACTGCAAAGCTTTCCTCTACACCCACATCCCACCCCTAGATAAACAAAGTTGTTCTCTGTTCCATGGGCCTGCTTCCTCCTGCAGCCGTGCCTCCTCCACATCTGCCCACTCCACAGTTCTGATGCCCCTGTATTCCCTGTCTACAAATTATCAGCACGCAAAGCCATAAAATTGGACAAACACACCCATTCTTCTTCTGGGTTCCTATCACATAAGCATGCTGGGACAAGGAAAACACTCCTGCCAGGATCCCCCAAACCACTGGACCATTCAGTCAGCAATTGAAGCTGACACTATGTAAGTTATATCCCATTAAGGGGCTGGGAGGCCCAGTTGTCTCTTCTGCATTCATCAAAATCCACCTTCCCCCAGGAGCAGTCATCAGCTACAACCTTAAAGGAGCTGCCATCTCGCCACCCACATACAAACTCCAAGATGGAGAGTCAGACTGCAGCTCCAGGGCAAATTCCAGAGTCGAACCTTCTGAGAAGGCTCTCAGAGAATAAGAATTTAGTACAGGGTAAACGTAAAGAGCCTGGGTTTTGAAGCACGACGGGTCTAGGTGATGACCTCAACTCTGTCTCTTTCTAGCTTTCTAGGTGTGAGTTTCCACCCCTCAAAACCTCATGCTCCTCATATCTACAACAGAGCTAGTAGTAGTGCTGGTCTCATAGGATGGCAGCAAGGACTCAACAAATAATACAGGAAAGCACTTAAGGTGGATTCCGGCAATAAATCCTCTATAATTGTTGGCTATTATCAATAATATTAGTATCACCATCACCATTTCTGTGATTGCAGCAAAGAAAAAAGACAGTTTCCTAAGCCTTACAGGGTCCAGGCTGGGAAGCTGGGAGGCGACTTTCCAGAGACTTGGTCAAAATGGAGTTAGTGCTCATGAGATAGAAGTGCCCATTAGCTGGGCATGGTGGCACACTTGTAATCCCAGTACTTGGGAGGCTGAGACAGGAGGAACCAGGTTCGCGGCCAGCCTCAGCTACTTAGTGAGGCCCTCCACACGTTAGTGAGACTCTGTTTCAAAATAAGAATTAAAAAACTGGGCTGGGGGTGTAGCTCGGACCCTGGGTTCAATCCCCAGTTATGCAAAAAAAAAAAAAAAAAAAAAAGGAAGTGCCCATTAAGGTCCATCTAGCTCAAGGCACCTTCTTCTGGGAGTGAAGGAGTGTTGATTAGGACCAGGAGCAGTCGCTGGCTGGTGCTACAATCTGCTTTAAATCAAATTAGTCCAGCTTGCTGTCTGATAACAGTCTGATTAAGGAATATGGGCACCATAAATAAGATTCAATATTTGAGAAAAGAAAAGGAGGTCGTCATACATCATCCTGGAAAAGCTTTTACTGATAGTAGGTACTCACACCCAAAAGTTGTGAAGAAGTAAAGGCCGTCCGGGGGAGTGGGAGCAATGCAGGCACAGGCAAGGTAGGAAAGAACCAGGGCCAATTAGACTCCACGCCGTGGGCTTCTGGCAGGGAGGGGTGCTCTGCAGAGACTAAGCTGACTCCAGAGGCTCTCACACCTCCATATGCTGTGACCTCCGAGTCACACGTGCACCATCACAGACACCCAAACCAAACTCAGGGTGGCTCCCCTCCCCTCCTGCTCTTCCAGGCTCCTTCATCTTAACTAAGAGAACTGGTGCCATCTAGTCCCCAAGCCCAGCCATCATCCCCAATTCTTCCAGCTCACAGAAGCCTCGCTGCCCTTTTCTCCTTCACATCTTCTAGCTTTGTGCTGCTCCCTCGATTCCAACACTGCTGCCTTTCCAGGCTTTCTTTTCTTTTTTTTGGTGGTACTGGGGATTGAACCCAGGGCATTCTACCTGTGAGTTACACCCCCAGTCCTATTTTATTTATTTTGAAACAGGGTCTCACTAAGTGGCGCAGGACCCTAAGTTGCTGAGGTTGGCCGTGACTCTAGGATCCTCTGGTCTCAGCCTCCCACCAGGCCTTGTTTTCTTTCACTTGGCTATGGAACAGCTTCATACTCAGCTACCATGCCCCAGTCTGGTCCATGCAAACCCTGAGCTTTATAGCCACAGAAATCTTGTGTGTGTGTGTGTGTGTGTGTGTATTACTGGAGATTGAACTTGGGGCATTCTACTTCTGAGCTACACCCTTAGCCCTTTTTATTTTTTGTTTTGAAACAGGGTCTTCATAGGTTGCCGAGAGTCTTGCTAAGTTGCTGAGGCTGGCCTCAAACCTGCAATCCTGTCTCAGCCTCCCAATACTGGGATTACAGGCATGTGCCACCATGCCTGGCTCACAGAAATCTTTCTAAAATGTAACCCATGTGATTCCTCCATGTAAAAACTTCCTACAGCATAATACTATTTACACAACCCAATCCAATTTCTTTAGAATGGCATGTGAGCACCTTCCTGAACTGTCCTGTCTATACCTTTCTCTTCAGTCAATTCTCCCTCATTTTTCTGTGTCTGCCCATACTTTCTCTCTCTCTCTCTCTCTGTACTGAGGATTGAACCTAGGGGCATTTTACCTTTGAACTATACCCCAAGCCTTATTTTTAATTAATTAATTAGTTAATTGATTAATTAAATTATTTGTGTGGTACTGGGGATGGAACCCAGGGGCCTTTTACCTCTGTGCTATACCCCCAGGCCTATTTTTTTTTGTGTGTGTGGTACTGGGGATTGAACCCAGGGGCATTCTACTTCCGAGCTATACTCCCAGCCCTATTTTTTGTTCTTTATTTTGAAACAGGGTCTCACTATGTTGCAGAGGGCCTCACTAAGTAGCTGAGGCTGGCCGCGAACCCAGATCCTCTAGTCTCAGCCTCCCAAGTACTGGGATTACAAGCGTGAGCCACCACGCCCGGCCTAATTTATTTTTTATTTGGAAACACGGTCTCACTAAATTGCTGAGAACCTAAGTTGCTGAGGCTGGCTGCGAACCTGTGATCCTCCTGTCTCAGCCTCCCAAGTATTGGAATTACAAGCGTGCGCCACCAAGCCCGGGTTGGCCTATTTTATTTTTTAATTTTGACACTGGGTCTTGATAAGTTGCTGAGGCTGTTCTTGAACCTGTGATCCTCCTGTCGCAGCCTCCCAAGTACTGAGATTATAGGTGTACGCCCGGCGTATACGTTCTTTTTATACCCTAACTCAACACGCATAGGGAGCATATGTGTGGGGTCCTTGCACATAGCAACCATCTGTGATGTCTAACTTTTAGGATTTTGTGCTATTCTGTTCTCTACAATATACCTAGAAAGTTCTCACTTCAAGGTGCACTTCAAATGTCTCTTCCTTTTATTTATTTATTTGCAGTACTGGAAATGGAACCTGGGGCCTTCTACATGCTAGACAAGTGCTTTACCACTGAGCTACATCCCCAGCCCTCAAATGTCTAATCCTTTGGTAAGCCTCCCGACTCTGCGGTAGAATCTCCTAGTCTGTGCTTTTGTGGCCTTTCATACGCCCTCAGTCTCCACCAGTATGACCCCACATTATAGACTGTATCTGCTTCTACTTGCCTCCCAACCCCCTAAACCGAGAATAAGGACTCTCAGAGTCAGAAACCATGCCTGCATCATCTGTGATCCCAGCATTCCTCCATGGATCAGAACTAACATGCTGACGTTTATCTCTTACTTTTCCATCAGTGGGTTACATAGTAGAGTGAGAATACTAACAAGAAATCCATTTCTTATCCTCAGAACCCACTTGAGGGCTCAGCAGCAACACATGTTCTAGAGTCAACACTGTTCAACAAAATTTTCCATGATGATGGACATGTCCTGTATTTGTACTGTCCAATATGGTACTCACTTAGCCACATATGGCTAGTGAGCACTTGAAATGTGGCTAGAGCAAATGAGGAACTGGATTTTTAACTTTAATTAACTTGACTTTTAAAAGCTACATGAGGCTAGTGACTACTATATTGGACAGTTCAGCTTTAGATCCTCCTTGGTAAGGAACATTTCTGGGAAGCAAAAGTTTCCTTACTAATTCATCTGTTACTGGCCCCAGCCTTGGTCTTGAGGCGTAAAAAGTTGGCTACAATGGGATGGGGGTATCTTATAAAAGCCAAAGCACAGAGTCCTCCACTACCAGCGATCCAGGCCGACCTGCAGAGAGCCAGGGAAAACCAGACATTGTAAGGGAGCAGAGCCCAGAGGCCAATTCTGTAGGTAGCCCCAGGCTGAACTGGTCGATTCCAGGCAAACAGGGAGGCTGGGCTCCTGGGGCCAGCTCTACAAACTCTGACATTAGAGCCGGTGGTCTGCCTAGGGTCAGGGCCTAGAGTTTTGGAGCTGGAGGCAGGAATTTGATGAAACAATGAATTAGAGGCTCTGATCAAGGGTTTAGGTCATAGACAAAATGAGACAGCTCTATGTACAGGACAAAGTGTCAGCTGGGTTCAAAACTGTCATTTATAAGCCAGGAGCAGTGACGCATGCCTGTAATCCCAGTACTTGGGAGGCTGAGGCAGGAAGATCACAGGTTCAAGGCCAGTGCATGGTAACTTATCAAGACCCTGTTTCTAAATAAAAAATAAAAACGCTGGGGTAATAAGTGGTTTAGTGCCCCTGGGTTCAATCCCCAGTACCACACATACACACACAACCCAAAAACAAACTAAAACAAAACTAAACAAAACAAAAAACACCTGTCATTTGTAGCTCACCCTGATACCAGTAAGCACCATTAATAAAGAAGTATTTTTTTCCTCCTTCTGGGTTCCCTGAAATCTGGTGGTTTCCATTATTTTAAATTATCCAATAAAGCTGGGTGTGTGGCAGAAAGCAGCTAGGAGAACTGCTCAGGCTCTCAGTCCCACACTCTTAACATCTTGCTGAATTTCAGATAACTTGAAAGAGCCTAAGATTTGCAGCCAGCCATAAGCTCAAATCAAGGCTCTGGATTCAAATCCAAAACCCTCAAGGGCTGGACACTCTCAGCTTCAGTTTTCTCATCTATAATAAATAGGCACAATGACACCTACAGTGCTGGAGGCTGTGAAAAAGAAATAAGACAATAAAATATCTTGCCTAGTGCCTGCCATAAATAGGTACCATGATGACTTCTAGGTTTCTTTCTTGGATTGTAAACTACAGTTCAGAACCCCTCTTACCTTGCAGGCAGAGTTAAAATTTTTGTTTTTCTGAGATATGTTATCTTATCTCGCCAGCTAGATGTAATAAGTTTGATTGTGCAACATTTATTCCTTATAACATCTATTCCTTGTTGGGGAGGTATTGTTATTATCCTATTTTGTAAATTTAGAACCTGAAGATCAGGACTTGGTCAACATTACAAAGCTAGTCAGTGGCAGAATGAGGATCCGAATCCAGGCCTGTGTGGTTTAATGCACCCTCTGGAGGGCCAGGTAACCCCACCTTGCAGGGGTAACAATGGTTGGTTTACTTAAGATTTCCTCCCCAGCCAGCGACCCTCACCTGTGTAGTTCTTCATCAGATGGTGAGTACTTGGCAGTCACATCAGCCAGCTCCCCAAAGATCTGCTTGCTGTAAACGGTGAGGGATGACAGCAGGATTAACTCCTGCCATGTGGAGCTCAAGAGGCACGTGTAATCCTTGATTGAGAGCTCGCAGAAGAAAGGCAGCTTCTTGATCCAGGCAATCTGCCTAAAGAGCAGCTCGTCGGCCAGGCGGCAAAGCAGGGCAAACAGCTCTGCCTGGGTCACAGCGTATCTGGGGGCAGGGAGGGGGAAGTCACTTCCATTAGCCAGGGGGTAAGGACAGGGGGACAGGGAGACGGTACTCCTAAGGGCACAAGGGGTCTCTGGCACTGGGTTCCTTCCCCTTGACCGTGGATCTCTAGTTTCATTCTACTCAATTTTCTCATAAAGACTAGGCCAGAACAAGCTCAGAGCTGAGGAGGTGGGTTTGGTGAGAAAAGGCTGCGGGGGAAAGGAGGCTTAGAAACTTGTGCAATTATTAGGGAATATGACTTTGAAGGTTGGTGTCCTCTAACTTTCCGTGACTTAGAGAAAACTCCTGCCCTTGTTTTAGCAATGAGGACTCCAGTGGGGAGTCTGGCGTCCGCCCCATACAGGGACCAGCACCAGAATGTGCCTGGGGCCAGACAGCTAAAGGGAACAGAATGAGTTAGAAGCTTTTCCTGTTCTCACTGCACCCTCTGGTGGTGAGAAGTCAGGAACTAGAGTTGCTCAGCCCTTCCTTGTCTGCTTCCAGCTGGATAAAAGGACGAGGGCATTTCTCAACTCTGGCCCAAGGGGCCTCTGAGGTCACAGACTCAAGGGTCCCAGCTTTCTTGCTCTAAAGGCACCTTAGTATCCTCTTTCTTACACCACCACATCCAGATATAAAAAAGGCTTTGTGTGATCTTTGTGTGGGTGGATATTTGAGTATCTATCCTCTTCTGAAACTGGAGACTAGCTTAGGAAACCTCAGGACACCTTCCAAGAGGTATAAACTTGGTAGCACTCTAACAGCCTATGCTCTACGCCCAAGGGCACAGCAATGGGTGGGCCTGGATACTGAATTATAACTTACTCGGGTAGAGCTGACTGCGGACTAAGAGTCTTTCCTCCACCCACTCAAGCCCGCACCAAGACAGTCACATGCCACCAGGTTACCCGTGAGTATGTTGGCTAGTGATGTAGATGGGCTATAATCATAAGTTAGGGCCCTGAATGCCTTGTTGAGGTACCTAGATTTGGATTTAGGATTATCCCCAGAATTAAAGCTCATCTCAGGCAGAGAAGCACTCAGACCCATACCAGGGCCTGGCTTACCTATGCCCATGCAGAAACAAAGGTTCTTCAATACCAATTCCAATAGGGACTGAAAAGTATCCCCAACTCTATGAGAAAGATACTAGAAAAAAAGAGGGACCACTGGCTTCCAAGATAAGCACAGACTTATCCTCTGATGCTTGAGCCATGGCTCATTATCCCCTCTGGCTCATTCCAAAGCCTGGAGTGTACTAGCCAGGGATGCAGGTGGGTGCAGGGGAGGGACAAGTTGAGATTGCAAGGGGCCAAGCAGGGCAGAGCTGCCTTACCCATCTTCAATCAACATGGGTGTGCCCAATGGCTCCAGGTCTTCGGCTGACATCAGCTGGTGAATCAGACTGTATGACTGGGGGTCCAGGCTGCGAGCTTGTGGGGGCAGAAGTGGCGAGTGGCCAGAATAGCTAAAAAGGTGCGGTATGTATTGATAATGTGGAGGCATAGACATCCCCATGTACTGCTCCCTGAATGTCATGAATCCATTTAGTTCCACAGACCTACTGGAGAGAAAAATCTCAAGTCAAGAAAAGCCCTGGCAGGTCTAGTATCCACGCAAAGGAAATGAGCCAGAAGGTGGCATAGGCATTCTTTGGCCATAAAGTTAAGGTCTGTCTCTCATCAAGGTAGGGACATAATTGTTACACGAATGTCTCTCTTCTAGATTCACATCTGTGAGACAAGGACTCTATGTGGGTGCATAAATGTAGGGCTCACTATTGGACACTCAAGTGCCTGGGCAGAGTAGATACTAAATAAATGTTGGCTGGATGAATACCTTGTAAAGGTTCCACATCTGAAGAGTTTTTAATGGATACTCGTAGACTATGATGACAAAAGTGGGTGTTTGTATTATTTTACTGCTAGGGAAACAAAGGCACAGACAGCACCTAGCAAGGCATGTTGCATGTGGCAATAACCCCAACCACTCAGAGGAAGGAACACACTAGGGAAAGCTGAGTGGAATGAAAGTTGTAATTAAATATGAGGAGGAAGGCAGGTTATGACCTTCTTCCCCTTTCTTGGAGAAATCAAAACACTCTGTCAACTAATTACAAAAAATTCTCAGCCGGGCGTGGTGGCACACGCTTGTAATCCCAGTACTTTGGGAGGCGGAGACCGGAGGATCCGGGTTCGCGGCCAACCTCAGCGCGCATGCGCGCGGGCGCGATTTCTCTCTCTCTCTCTCTCTCTCTCTACCTAGTGAGGCCCTCCACAACTTCGTGAGACCCGGTTTCAAAAATAAAAAGCATAAAAAAAAATAGGGCCGGGGGCGTAGCGCGGAGGTAGAACGCCCCTGCGTTCAATCCCCGGTACCGCAAAAAAAAAAAAAAAATTCTCTAGCTTTTACCCACATGTGTCTCCTATAACTGGATTTGGCAAACTACAGCCTGCAGGTCAAATCCAGCCATGGCCTGTTTGGTAAGTGAAGTTCACTGGAACACAGCCACAGTGACTGGGTCACAGATGGTTTGTAGATGGTCTGGGGCTGCTTTCAGTTTATAAAGGCAGAGTTGGGTAGCGGAGACCCAGATCATCAGGCCTGAAAAGTCTAAAACGTTCACTGTATGGCTTTTACAGAAGAAATTTGTTTACCCCTGTCCTAGAAGAAAGGTTTCTGGGGAAAAGAGCCCTGACCTTGTAGCTGAAGTCTCTATTTTACACCAGACAACTAACTTAAGATATCATGCTTAAACCAATTTTGCTGATGGCAGCAAAATTGACTGGTTTAAAAAACTTTACTGTTTCTTAAAATTTATAAATTGAATTAATTTACCTTAATTGTGAGGCAATTTAGAGAAATTATAACAATTTGATATTGTCAGCATGGTTTGTTTTATTTCCATGACAAAATAAATGAGGGATTCCATCCTCAGTGCTATGAATGAATGAATGAATGAATGAGGAAAAAGCGCTAAGATTGAAATGTTATTCTGCTGGATGAAGAACGTATGGGCATGCACAGAAGCCATCATGTTTGATGGGTCTGCAGAAGAGACCACTGACCTTTTCCAGGTCCTTTTTCAGCATAAAACGTGCTGGGAAACATGGCTTTGCATCACCCCCATCCCTACCAGAGCCGAGGGAACAGGAGCGTAATGGCAGAGGCGGCCAGGCAGTATACTCCCATAGAGGGTCTACTCTTTGGGTGGTTGGGTTTGCCTTAAAGCTCACCTGGAGGACAGTGTGGAGCCTGGTGAGGGCTGGTTGCTCTCTGAAGCCCTGTTCCCAGGGGAACTGTGGTCGCTGTCACCATGGTTGCTCCAGTGGTTGGCTTCTTCCTCAAACTCCTGCCCAGACATGATTCTTTCGATCTCTTCTTCTGATATCTTTGACAAGGAATCGATATGTTAGACTGGGTGTTCAAGACACCCTCTGTTCCTTCAGGACTAAGAGCTTATTTAAACCTCATGGGATTCCCAGGACACTCTAGGGAGAAACCCAGATTCCTTCTGCTACACCCCACACTCCAGGTCTCTCACTAATCTTAGAGGACAGCTGGACTGCTTGTCTCCCAACACCATGGTCCATCATGGCCGTCCCCTTGCCCGTTTACCCTACTCTCATGCCACAAAGTCTCTATGCGCCTCGACACACCTCTGTGTCGAGTCTACTCTTTCCTGACCCTGAAATGCTGTTCCTCAATGACAACCTCCTACCTACCTTTAAGAGCCAATTCACATGTTACCTTCTTTGTGAAGCTTTCTACCACCACCTGTTCACTTCTGCTCACCTAAGTGAACAGAATTTTAGGTCCTTCTTCTATCCGTTCATAATTCTGTGGATTTTGGGAGAGGTAGAATGGCATGGTGGTTGAGGGTATAGATTCTAGAGCCAGATCACCTTTGTTCAAATCAAGGTTCTACCATTTTTAGTTGTACAATTTTGGTTAAGTCATTTAACTGTTTGAACCTAAGTTCTTTAGTTTCTTCATCTGCATGGTAAAGAGAATAATAGTCTATCTAGTAGGATTCTTTTTTTTTTTCTTTTTTGGTGGTGTTGGGGATTGAACCCAGGGGCAGTCTATCTCTGAGCTACACCCCAGCGCACTATTTTGATTTTTATTTGGAAACAGGGTCTCACTAAGTTGCTGAGAGCCTCATTAAGTTGCTGAGGCTGGCTTCGAACCTGTGATCCTCCTGTGTTAGCCTCCCAAGTATTGGGATTACGGGTATATGCCACCATGCCCAGTTTATCTAGTAGGATTCTGCCAATATATATTTTTGTGTGTGTGTCATACTGGGGATTGAACCCAGGGGCGGTCTATCTTTGAACTATACCTCTAGCCCTTTTTTATTTTATTTTACTTTTGTTTGTTTTGAAACAGGGTCTCACTGGGTTGCTGAGTCTTACTATGTTGCTGAGGCTGTTCTCAAACCTGCACTCCTCCTGTTTCAGCCTCCCAAGTACTGGGATTATGGCATGTGCCACCAAGCCTGGCCTAATATATCTTTAGTTGATATTCTATGTAATAGTATGGATTATTATATAGGTAATTATTAAAGATTAATTAGTATAAACCAAATGTTTAGAAAAGGACCTGGCACATAACAATTATGGAAGGGCTGATAATGACATCATAATCATCACGTTTTATGTTTTCCTTTTAGACAGGGTGTTGCTATTCTGCCTAGGCTAGTCTCGAACTCAAGCAATCCTCCTGCCTCAGCCTCCTGAGTCTCTGTGATTACTGGCACATGCATCACCACACCTAGCTGTCATTATTATTTTTATAACACTTATGGAAACATATAAAAATATCCTCTACAATACCTAAGGCCATGATAGGATCTAGAAAAGAGGGAGTACTTAATAAATGAAGATTTGTTTATGTATTCAACATACATTTACTAAGTTCCAACCACATACCTTCACATGGATTTTTTTTTTTTTTTTTTGCGGTACTGGGGATTGAACCCAGGGGCGTTCTACCTCCGCGCTACACCCCCGGCCTATTTTTTATACTTTATTTTGAAACCGGGTCTCACGAAGTTGCGGAGGGCCTCACTAAGTAGAGAGAGACAGACAGACAGACAGACAGACAGACAGGGAGAGATTAAGAGAGAGAGCTGAGGCTGGCCGCGAACCTGGATCCTCCGGTCTCTGCCTCCCAAAGTACTGGGATTACAAGCGTGCGCCACCACGCCCGGCCCACATGGATTCTTTTTTCAGTAACATCGCTAAGCCTAGTAAATAAAAGAAGAAACTGCAGTTCACATAAGTGAACTGACTTGCACAAGGTCACACTGTGTGCCCAAGTCTGGGCAGGAGTTTGCAGAAGAGACCAACGTATGCAAGTACTGAGTCCAGTGCTCTAGCTATTCCCATAGAGAGAGTAAATAAACTTCTACAGTCTCTAACCTAGAGTTGAGGCCCAACTGGCTACATTCAGCATAGAGAAGGAGAGTAAGTGATAAGGAGGAGGGGCCAGATGAATTTTTATGTGTTGTTCCTATGGAAACCTAGGAGGACATTTTCTCCAAGTTTGTCTGACTCAAACCTGCATGCTTCTTTGCCCCACCAGCCTCTGTGGCCCCTGAGCTGCCTTGATCATCAATCTAGGAGTGTTCATAACTGGAAGCCAGCTGTGTCTAACAGACAGGACTTGGAGGAGAAGAAACATTTAACAGGGGCATAAACAAAATGGTCAGTTTGAAATCACTAGGGTTATGTATTACATTGGAGGGATGTTTTTTAAACTTCAGTTATGCGTAACTAAAAACAAAACAAACCTCTGTATTTTCTCTTAGGGTGTCCTCAGAACTCCAAAACTCATTGTTTACAGCCTCAGGGATGGTGTGAGAGCTGGACCAGAGCTTGGAGGGCATGGAAGGACCTGGGTCTTTTCAGTCTATTCTGTCCAGCATGAATTAAAAATGCTTAGCTTCCCACCCCTTCCCAACACAGATAATTCTTCCTACTTCATGACTGAATTCTAACTTTGCTTTCTCCAGGAAGCCTCCCCTGAGTATCTCCAGTCCCCAACCATGGGTCCAGCCCAAAAGAACAGAAGCCCCTCCCTCTGGGCTGGCGCACCAGGCCCCGTAGTACAATGGGCATCTGCTGTCAACTCTCACTGCACTGTGATGTCTGTTTACATATCTGTCTCTCCCGCTAGACTGAGTTCACAGTAGAGAGCCTGGAAGAGTAGGAACTTAGTAAATATGGGATTGAATGGGGTATTATTATTCCTCCTCTACTAATAAGGTAATGAGCATTCTACTGATATGAAATGGATAGTAAAACAGTCTTCTTAATTCTGCCAGACTAAGCTATCTTAAGTGATTGGCCAAAAAAATTCTGAGTTTTTAGAACCAGAATTGGGCTTACTGCCGGGTGTGGTGGCACATGCTTATAATCCCAGTACTTGTGAGGCTGAGACAGGAGGATTGCAAGTTCGTGGCCAGCCTCGGCTACTTAGTGAGGCCCTAGGCAACTTAGTGAGACCCTGTTTCAAAATAAAGAATAAAAAATAGGGCTGGGGGTGTAGCTCGGAGGTAGAATGCCCTGGGTTCAATCCCCAGTACCGCAAAAAATTAAAAAAAAAAATAAAGAATTGGGCTTACTGCCTGTGAAATCCTTAGGAAGCATTAAGGGATCACAAGAAGAGTTTTAATCATAAACTCTTACATTTCATATTTTCAAAGCACTCTCACATCCAGGCTCTAAAAGCAGTTTTACAGGAATGAAAACTAAGAAGCCAGCAGCAAATGAGAGGATGTAGGTGAGCAGCCACGGGAGCTTCCAGGGCGGACAGGGAGTGCGGTCCAGAACTTACCTGGACTGGTCCAATGCTTTTATTCCGGCCTCCAGGCATGCCATCTTCCCTGATAGCTGGAAGGAAACATGAGGACAGTCAGAAGCATGCTCACAGAAGTCCAAGCACAAAAAGAACACTTAATTGGCCCAAAGTACAAGGTAGTAATTGGTGAAATCAAGATTAAAACACAGGTCTTTCTGGACCTAAAGCATGGACTCTTTCTTTTTTTTTTAATGTTTTTATTGGTGCATTGTAGTCTCACATCACAATGAGTATCAGTTTGGTGTTAACATACATGCACACAGCTCTTGGTGTCCCTCCCCCTCGCGTCCCCCCTGCCTCCTCCCCCATGTAGCACTGAGAATGATGTTGGTATAATCTCATATATACACATTTTTTATGACAGTAATTCCATAGATTCACTTCTTTCTTCCCCTTCCCCTTCCCTTGTACCCCTTCCCTTGCACCACTGAGGGTTCTCCGTTGTCATTGGAGACCCTTTTGTGTCCCCACTACTCCCTAAGTTGCGCATATTAATGAAAACATATGTCCCTTCTTTTTTTGTGATTGGCTAATCTCACTTAACATAATGTTCTCCAGATCTTTCCATTTTCTTGTGAATGCTGTTATTTTGTTCTTCTTTATTGCTGAGTAGAATTCCATTGTGTGTATTTCCCATAATTTTGTAATCCATT
>PVJS01042073.1:0-17670 GCA_004027185.1 Glis glis | reverse complement strand
CCAAAAAAAAAAAAAAAAAAAAAAGAATGTCTGAGGCCCATCACTGCACAAAGTGCTCAAGTCACAAATCAAAGTCCACGGCAGAAGACCACTTAGCTAGAGCCACCGAAAAAGTGTTTATACTGCTACAATGGTATTTACATAAACATAAAATAGCTTGACTATTAATCTTATTTGTCTAGAGATGTTTCAAGCAAAGGGCTCTTTTCAGAGAGTCATTAGAATTATAGTGTCAACTCCTTTAGATGTTTTAAAGCCAGGCTATCCAAGTTTTATTTTTAAATTTCTTACAGAAGTCAGTAACACTACAATTTCAAAACTTACTTACATTTCATTGATTTAAACATTTTCTTTAATTTAGGGAGAAATTTTTGTTAGCATTTAAAATAAACATGCCACATCTACTTAAATAAAATCTTTTTGGTTTCCACTTCATAGGATGATATCTTATTACCTTGGTACTAAGTACTAGGGCTATGGTTTGTCTGAGGTATGTAGGGCCAGGCACATCCCATAAAAGCAATAAAATATTTTCCTTATGAAATGGATGTTCCCTGCATGATGGAAAAAGTTCTGGGACCAGAAAGAATAGGACCCTGGAGTCCAGGTTGAAGTACTCCTTCAAGAGACCAGATACAGGGGAATTAAGTAGTCCATACGAGTCAGAGAAAGAACTGATCAGGGCTCTTGCCATCTTGTCCCACCTGAGGGAAATGGGAGTGTTTTGGATGGGACTGAGAAGAGCTGAAAACTTTATAGGTTCATCAAAACATGGAGACCCAATAAAAACTAGAGGGTGCTCCCCTGCCCCCCATGCACACCTTACCACTGCATTACTAAGGGCCTGTTTGCTGCAGCTCTTTTTACCCAGTACCTCAAGTCCTCCTTGCAACAAAAAAATCACCAGACATACTGTTATGGTAGAAGCAGCGCTGTGGGTTCTTTTCCTCGATTCAAATAAAATTTGTTGAATCAGGAAATTAAATCTAATAGGCAGCTCGGTTGTAGCTTAAACACATTTTTTATTACAAAGTCAGTAGGAAATAGAAAGGGAAGAGAAGAAAAGCAGTGTGTCTGAAAGACACGCTGGAGAGCTTGAAAATGGAACTGTGCCTTCCCCCCGAGACCCCTGGTCCTTAAATACATTTTTCTCATTGGTATGTTCTTATCAGCATTACCAAGGCAACGGGCTAGTAACTTATTTCTCAGGCAGGTGTTGCCTTCTTGTCTCCGGACAGTGCACTTACTAAGTGCAGAGGTTAATAATCTACCTTGTTTCTACCTCCGTTGTATTGGGCTGTATTGGTTGCCTATCAGCTATGGGTCCTTTTGAAGTAACCCAGAGGATTTACTAAGGCTGGGTCCCAAAGAATAGGAGGTAAACAGAGGTACTAGCTATAGCCAGTGCAGCTGTGTGTAACCTCTAAGAGCAAGGCATAAGGCCCTTGCTATCTTTACGGCATTAAAATGTGCCAGACAGAGTCACTGTGATCTCAGGGCTTTCAGTCGCTTCTATATATTTTTAGGGCTAAAGGCTTTGCCTCTATGTACTCCTAAGGCTAAAGGCTTTAATCGCCTCTTCATTCTTACTATGGGTTAATCATTAGGACAAAGGGAGAGGGGAGGGGAACTCTGAAGTGTACCAGGTCAAGCTGCCCCCTCTCCCTGCCTGAGTGCCTGCACAGCACCTAGACTCTGACTGCCTTTTACATTTTATTGGAAATCAACACCGGAGCAATTTTTCAATACCAGTAGATATACCAAAAGTCAAAAACACAGTTTGAAGAGAATAAGCAAGTATGAGAACCAGAGCCAGATATGGCAGAAATGATGGTATTATCGGATCAACAAAATTTTAAAACTATGACTCATATGCTAAGGGCTCTAATGGAAAAAGTAGACCAGATGCAAGAACAGGCAGATGATGCTAACAGAAAGACGGAAATTCTAAGAATCAAACAGAAATGGTAGAGGTCAAGAACACGCTAATAGAAATGCAGACTGCCCTTGATAAGCTCACTGGGAGACTGAACACACCAAGGAAAGAATCCCTGAGCTGGAGACTAGGACAATAGAAACCTCCAAGACTGATATGAAAAAACACACAAAAGATATCCAAGAACTCTAGGATAACTACAAAAGGTACAACACATGTATAACGGGAACACCAGAAAAAGGAAAAAGGGGAAATATTTGAGCAATATTTGAGGGAATCATGACTGACTTCTCCATAAGTTAATATGGGACTCCCAGCCCCACACCTGGAAAACTCAGAGAGCATGAAGCAGAATAAATGTGAAAAACACTCGACCTACGCAACTCAAACTTCTGAAAAATCAAAGATGAAGGCCGGGCTTGGTGGCGCACGCTTGTCATCCCAGTACTTGGGAGGCTGAGACCGGAGGATCCGGGTTCGCGGCCAGCCTCAGCTAATTAGTGAGGCCCTCCGCAACCTTGTGAGACCCGGTTTCAAAATAAAGGATAAAAAATAGGGCCGGGGGCGGGGTGTAGCTCGGAGGTAGAATGCCCCTGGGTTCAATCCCCGGTACCACAAAAAAAAAAAAAAAAGAAAATCGAAGATGAAGAAACAAATCTTAAAAGAGTTGAAGGGCCAGGGTTGAAGGACACTAGGAGCATTGATTTCTCTCATGAAACAAAGTTTGCCTTTTGCATTTGTAATCTTCTTGGGGAATGCTCAAGTCTTCTAGGGAGTTTTCTTAAAATTTCACTTCTCAGTATTGCATTTGGTGGTGGGCTTCAGGAAAAGGCAAAATTGAGGTTCCTTGGGAAGAAAGAAGGGGTAATGAAAACTGCATAAGCAATTAACCACGTTTGCCTCAAAATTGAACACAGGAAAAACTGGGGAGAAAAGTGTTTCTCCTGATGGTATCTATAAAAAATTGTTTTGAATTTCGAGTTTTGACAGTCCCCATTGAATTTTTCAAATTATGCTCATAAAAAGCCAAATGGATATGTTATCAGCTATGTAAAATCAGAGATATAATTTCAGAGAGAGAGATAAGTATGATAATTTTTTATCCTTACATTGATAAAACAATGCAAATAATACAAAATAGTCCTCTTTTTGTTTCATAATTGTGCAAATGAATAATAAATGAGCTTAAAGGGTGATTATAACCACTCTATTATAAAATTGTTACATACTTTGAAATTTTTGTAAATTAAGGCATCTTTTATTTTTAAGAATCAGGTTTTCTTGGGGCCTCAAAATCAGTAAAAAATTCACACTGCTAAAATTTAATTCACTGAAACTGATTTGAAGGTTTTTAAATGTTTTTAATTATTAGACTTTGGAAACACACAGTAAGTTATATTAACTTAGAATCACTTTGTAACTTATAGGAATTGAGAAGTTAAAATTTTAGGTGAGTTGAGTTTAATTTAAAAAACTAATCAGTGCTCTAAACTCTTCTATCTTTTTTGGCCTTGCCATACAAATCTATGTTATAAAAAGTTTTAAGGGCTTGGAATTAAAATTATAAGATGAATACAGATTTTTCAGGCTATGAACTTCAAATGTACAAATAATGTCAAAATAATTGTTTATAATTCTGCTTACTGTCAATCTTGAGCCTCCATTCTACCTGATGGCAGCAGTTTAATTTTTGTAAATTCAGAGTAAAAAGTAACTTGGCCTTTCCTCAATTCATACTTTTTATCTGAATCAATATGCATTTCCCCTCCAATCCCAATGGTTGCGTACAAGTTTGAGAAAGGCTCACACAATGACTTTTATATATGCATGCTGACTTCTCTGACCGTCCTTGTGCCTGGATGGTCTCTAGTTACTGCAATCTGGTGGATAATCTGACTTTTCATCCAGTCTCCATTCACAAATCACAGGTAAATTTGCTGCTGTGCAGAATGTCCCCAATTAAATGCAATGCTACTTGCTATCTTTCTCAGTTACTGCTGTGTCCCTCTTTGAAGCATGGAATAGTTCAGATAGGCTTCAAAATCCCTCTGGGCAGAGGGGAGACACAATGGGCTATCTCCATTGTTCTCTGACTAGTCCCACGGAGGGTAAGCCATATAACTTAAGTTAGAGCTCCTAAGGTGGCTCCCTGAGATGCCAATGGCCGGGACCTTTGACACTTGACCTTCTTTCACCAAGAAGGGTTTAGAAACCAGAGTGGGGCACAGCAGGCTACCTCAGGGTAGGGAGGCTGAGAGCGATGGCGGAGAAGTGTCAGCCTTCAGGGCACGTGTACTGTTTTCAAGTGACAATAACGTGCCCTGTCCTCCACAGAGTCTGATGACACAGGTACAAGATGAATGGTTAATTTTCTTACATTTAGGAAAAATCTGAGCCCTTCTTAGACATTCACTAGCATCTAAGCTCCTTCTTGCTCAGAACTTGTTCCATGGCCCCGTCCCTAAGGAATCTTTATCTTCATGGGGAGTGGAGAGGAACTGCTTTGCGATCATGCTCTTCTCTCACGTAGATTTTCGTGGAAAAATTCTTGGCCATAGATATCCTAGGGCTTGATTTTGAGGCCCAAAATGAAAATTGAGACCTAAAAAAGGGCTCTATGCCACTTTTGTTTCTGCAGGAATTTTAAAAATCATTAGATGATTTAAAATCTTATTAGACTATTTAAAATACTCTGGAACTTAAAAGACTATAATTCATGTACTTTTCCCTATTTTGATTTGAAGCATATTCATAAACCAATTTAGTTATCAGATAAACTTTTTAGCTTAATAACCAGCAATTGTATAGATAATTTTCTCTGAATTTTCAATAATTTATAGTTGAGTATGACATTATACTTACTTGATTAGAGAAATTATAATCTTGCTTTGAAAAAAAATTAAGTTTGTTTTCTAACTCCCTTTTTAGCATAAGCTTTTTGCCAGTAGCTAGAAGACCTCTATTTTTTCCATGCTAATAGGGTTTTAACTATAGAAATCAGTTCTACAACACAGTTTGAAAAATTCTCCATTGAATCCAATTTTTAGATAATGTTCTTACATTTTTCAGGCTTTTACATAATTACACTTGCACTGTCATTTGGTAACATATTATTACTACTATTTTCATATCACCTATAATTTCACTTCTTAAAAGCATTAGTTTTATTTAATTTTAGCCAAACTAACCTACATAGAGAAGGACTGAGCCTACTTTCTCAATTTAATAAAACTAGAAGTTAAAATTTCTGTCTCATATAAATCTACACAGTTACAGACAGCTGATTTTTTTTTTTTTTTGCAGAAGTGCCAAAAATATACATTGGAGAAAAGATATAACATTTTCCAAGCACTATGTCTATGTGTAGGAGAATGAAACTAGAGCCCTATCTCTCCACCTACACAAAGCCAACTCAACACATGGATCAAAGATCTAGATATTAAACCAGAAACTCTGCAATTACTAGAAGAAAACCTAAGACATACAAACTCTCCAACATATAGGCACAGGCAGAGACTTCTTCAATATGGCTCGTAAAGCTCAGGACATAAACCTAAGAATCAATAAATGGGATGTCATTCAATTAAAAAGGTCCTGCATAGCAAAGGAAATAAGAATGTAAACAGAGGGCACGCAGAATGGAAGAAAATCTTTGTCAGCTACTCCTCTAACAGAGGACTAATATCTAGAGTATACACATAACTAAAAATCCAGTCCATATCTGGCCAATTGAACTGAATAGACACTTTTCAAAAGAAGAAATATGAATGGCCAAAAAATATATGAAAAAATGTTCAACATCCCTAGTAATTAGAGTATGCTGAAATTCCATCTAACTCCAGTTAGAATAGCAATCATCAAAAATACAAACAATAATAAATGCTGGCAAGGATGTGTGGAAAAAGGAACACTTTATATTGTTGGTGGGTTATACTGTTCAAATCAGTACAACCACCATGGAGATCAGTATGGAGGTTTCTCAAAAGACTAGGAATGAAGCCATCACGTGACTCAGTCATGCCACTCCTCTGTATCTTTCCAAAAAAACTAAAGTCAGAATACTATAGTGATACATGCACACCCATGTTTATAGCAGCACAATTCACAATAGCCAAGTTATAGAACCAACGTAGGTGTTTGTCAACAGATGAATAAGTAAGTAAAATGTGATATATATTATATAGAATGATGTTTATACTATATAAACATTATTTATAATATATATATTGAGTATATATAGTATATATTCATAATATACATATATTACTCTCTCTATATATATATATATATTGAGTAAAGCAATTTTATATATATGTAATGATGCTCTACTCAACCATAAAGAAGAACAAAATTATGTTATTTGCCAGAAAATGGATGGAACTAGAAGACATCATGCTAAGTGAGATAAGCCAAACTCAGAAAATCAAGGGCCACATGTCTTTACTCTTATATGAAAGCTAGAAAGAAAAGAGGAAAGAAGAAGTATCCCATGAAAATAAGGAAAGAAAGCAATAGAGTAGTGGAAGAGGATTCTGTTCCAATTGTTTCAAGTGTGTTCATTCTGTTTTCTCCTTTCCATTGTGAGAACTCTGTGATGAGCCTATCATTCGTTTCTGTCATTTCTTATACTTTTCTGATTCTGAAGTGAAAATACTTGGCCTCTAGCTTTAGTTCCACATTTAACTTGCTCAGTGACCTTCATCGGGCTGCTCAATCAATATGGAACTTTACTCCCTCATTAGGAAATTGGAGATATTGCAAAAGATGATTCTGAGAGTTCCTCCCATATTTAAGATTTGAGAACTTCATAATCTATATTTCCTTTCAGCCCTAAAGTATGATGTTAATTTTCCCACTAAATTCCTATTACATTTTTTACCTTTACTATAGTATCAAGCACAGACTCTTCTCCACAATGGTTATAAAGTACATGGGAGGGAACAATAAACATAGCTGTTTTAAGGTGAATAACTCCTAGAATGCCAATTCAGGTTTTTAAAAGAGCGAAATCGAATGTCAGTTTTGCATATTCACAAATGTTATGTTAATTTAAGCCACACAGTTATGAGAGAAGAGACTCCTTCTTGGGTCACTTGCTTACAGCAAGTCAGTGGTGGGATACATACTGTTTTGTCTTACGTTGCAACATACTGGTACGAGCATGCCTATTGCCTATCTCCTCACCTGTGCCTCTCTGAGCAATCACAGATCAAATGGCATCTAATCATGAATTCTTCTTCCTCTCTCTAAAATGATCCTTTTGAAACCAGTGTAAGGTAGGCTTGTTTCTGTGTGATTTTCAAGTTCTATTTCAACAGCCCTGCTTGAAAATCCAGTTACTATGGTGATATGTACCACTGCACATAATCTTCACAACCACCAAAGTTATAACCTATTCAGTAAAAGTGGTATCTATGGCTTAATGGTTCAGCAAAAGGCTGACAGATCTATGGTCTTATTTCCAACTGAGAGGTTTTAATAAGCAGTTTGAACTCCTGGAATCTGAGAAGACTGAACAGGAACTGTTCTAAATTTAGCAGGGTCAATCTTAAAGGACATTTCCTGGACAGATCAAATACTCTATAAATTGGAATATGCTGAACTGGCATGCTGGTATTTGACTCTTTTCTGAGACAATGTAAAGAGAAGCAAACAGATTTATCTGTTTCAAAAGGAAACTGGCACCCAGGCAGGAGGAACCCCCCACCCAGTGTGGTTCTCCTTCAGAGGCCCCAGCTCAGCCAGGTTCCTCCAGTTGGGCTCCCTCCAGCACCTCGGAGCAGGGATCTAGTGAGGATCTAGCTCTCACTCTCTCAAGAAGTGGGGGCAGTGAAGGAGGGCAAGATTCTCCTCACCGCTGAGAAGTGATCTTAGCATTCTGAGTGGCATCTCTGAACACACTTTCTCTAATAAACACTGTTCTGCTCAAAGATTAGATTCAATAACAGCATGTGTCATGCGCTATATGGGATTGTGGTTGACTTGCTGCATGAATACCCTCTCTGTCCTATTTATATGACAAACTACATCCCAGGTTCTGAACAAATGACTTCAAATGGAACTTTTGGAAAACAAATTGTTGTGTCAGATAACTTTGGAGACTGCTAAAATAGGAATACCTCAAAAGACAGGAACTGTCTCCCCCATACTATGCCCTCCAGCAATTCGCATAGGCCTTATTGGCGTGATGAAGGCGTGGCACTTAATAGTGTTTGGTGAGGAATAGATGGGTAAAACATGAATAAATCTAATCCAAAAGTCTTCCAATACAGGGAAACATTTTAAAACACATTACAAATGTTGATCACAGTTCATCTTTAGCTATTTTCAGGAGAGACTTCTCAAGCCTAACCTACCAGTCAAACCCTCCCATGAAGGTATCAACAAACAAGGAAAGCGAGAAGACTGTGTGTTAATAAAGCGAACCAATAAAAACCATGTTTATAATCCCAGCCTGCAAATTCACAGGGTCACAGTCTATAAAGAAAAACATCTGATGAAATAAGCATTAATAGCTTAAATTAATAAATGCTCTGAGGTAAGGACACAGCTTGAGGCAAAATGCAGGCTTCTGGCAACTCTCCAGTGGGCAATATTGGTGATAAGGCCTGAATCAGCAAATACTTTTATCATTAGATGAACCTTAGAGACTATGGTTTTAATTGTGATCTCTATTTATAATTACTAATCAAAACACTACGGGCCCAAAAATTATCCTTTAATAACATGGCACTGGTTTTTCATTCTGATAAAAGATTCAGTTCTTCACTCTGTGTGTGTGTGTGTGTGTGTGTGTGTGTGTGTGTGTGTGTGTGTGTGTTTGGAGATTGGCTACACAGCCTCCATCAGCCATGTCTTTGTTTATTCGAAACCTTTCCTCAGTTGCTAACATCCTCAGTTGTGAAAGCCTCAAATCCAAATACTTGAAAAACTCATTACTCAAGATCAGTGGCCATTTTCCCAGCTCATCTAGAGAGAATCACAGTTTCATTGAACCTAAGTTTTAAAAAAAATTCTGAACATCAGATTCATGAATTGTACATTTTTCCATCAAATCATCTTGGAAACATATTTAAAAATAGGTTTGTAGCCAGGTGTGGTGGCCCATGCCTATAATCAATCACAGTAACTGGGAAGCAGAGTCAGGAGGATCACAGGTCCAAAGCCAGTCTCAGCAACTTAGCAAGGTCCTCAGCAACTTAGTGAGACCCTGTTTCAAAATAAAATAGGGCTAGAGATGTATCTCAGAGGTAGAATGTCCAACTTAGCAAGGTCCTCAGCAACTTAGTGAGACCCCGTTTCAAAATAAAATAGGGCTGGAGATGTATCTCAGAGGTAGAATGTCCCTGGGTTCAATCCTCAGTATCACAGAAAAGCAAGTTTATAAAACATCTGTTTCATTTGGTTTTTCCCCTTCTTAATCCATCCAAGAGGGATACAGTTCAAATTTTCTTTCTTTTTACTCTCCGTTGACTCTTGCTGTGGCCACTTTCTCTCCAGTTTCATAAATGCAAGTGTTAGGTTCTGCCCTAGAGATCCAAAGTTTCAACAGTTCCCCGTGTCTTCAGCTCCCGAGGTATGCACATGGTTCCCCAAAACTGCCTTTCTAACTCAACTTCTCTTCTAAGCTCCAGACCTGTAGCTAGAAACTTTTATTAAAATAATACACCTAAGCAGTATGCATCCGTTTCTCCTTTCCCCCAAATAATATCCTCTTGGATCTCTTTCCATTATAAATTATCTCTTTTAGGTACTGCAGCCCCGAATCTCAGAATCATTTTTCATTCTTTCTCCTCCTGTCTCTCAAATCTCATTCGTTCCATCCTGCAGGTTATATCTACAGTTCCCTGTTTCTTTCTTCCCGGTCTTTCCTAGCCCACCTGTCTTCATTCAAATTCTCCTTAACTTCCACATACACTATGACTATATTTGTTCAGCTGGTCACCAAATTCCTTATTCCAGTTAACTAAGCCAGCACTTGCTATGGTAACTCAGGCACACAATATGTAACATCATAAAAAGAAAAGAGTGAATTCTTAAGTCCTTCCATCTGTTGTGTCTTTCGGTCAACATACTTTCTGCTATAATCCAAAACGACTGACCACACCATTTAGAGGAAGATTTGTTTGTTCATAGATTTTTGGAGCTGCTGGGTTCAGTCCATGTGACCCCAGGATCTGAAGCTCGGGAGATGGTGGCTGGAAGTGGAGAGAGGGGGAGAGCGAGGCTCTCTCTAACATCATGGAGGCTGTGGGGGCCTGAAGCAGAGAGAGCAGGGGGAGGAGAAAGGATCTATAATTCCCAAGGTCACACACCCAGGGACCCCTCCTCAGCAACTAAGTCTAGCTTCCAACATTGGTATCGTGTTTCTGTGAGGGGTAGGAAGAGATTCTAAATCCAAAACATTACACTCCTCTATTTATGCCATTTGACTGCTTAAAGTTTTCATGTCATTTAAATCTAATAACTGGGACTTTCACACAATGCCTGTGAGACCACACAATGGTACAACCACTGTGGAAAATGAATGAACAACTTCTTATCGAATTAGGCATATGCATACCATATGTCCCAGGTATTTATCCAGGAGATGTAATTTAAATCATCTTGATTTAAATTAGTCACCCTAAAGAATTAAATGAACCAGTCTTAAAACCAGTGTTTTTCTACCTATAATATTGATGCACGTGTGTACTTCGGTGGCGTCTCGCCGCTTTTTAAATTAAACATTTTAAAGTGCTTGGAAGAAACAGAACTCAGAGAATGTTATGTTTGGGGAAAACAGGCCACAGCCTCTCTAATTACATTAAAGAAACAGGCAGGACTAGAGTATTAACTTCATTATTTCCCTCAAAGAAATTGAACTTGCCTTCAGTTTTATTGGCAGACATGAGACACGTAAGTTTACTCACTGTCTCATTGATATGGCCTGTTCCATTTACGGTAGTCAGAACTAATGAACGGAGGGAAGAGGTGACAGCAGGGGAGTAGCAAACAGGCCTTTTTAGTCATTAAATCTGTACAGACTGTGTCAAGCTCCCTTCTCCGAATACCTCAGAGCACTTTACAAATGTCATCGATTAAACCTGCCTGACATCAGTGCAAGGCAAGAAGAATAACTACAGCACCATCTCCTTTTCAGGGTAAGGGGAAAAAATTTGACAGACAAAATAAAAAAGGAAGGCATTTAGTTACCGAGCCCACTGAAGAGCAGAGATAGCACAGGATCTGTGTTCTAAGACTACAGCGTCTGAACCTCAGGTGTCAAACACTGACTTCAACGTGCGACTTCAGTGAGGCTGAACACATGGGAGAGAGGGTAGGATCCAGTTCATTATTACCAAACTTCTCATTTTTCATACCTTTGAAAAATCATGTCTTTCCCATTCCCGACACATGGCACATTGTAGTTATACATTTTTAACCATTTTATTGAATCCTGTGAACATAGGGTAAAATGTACCCATTTAAGATATACAAATGATTGCTATTAAATTCATATAGTGATACAGCTATGATCACATTCCAGGTTTAAAGCATTTCTATCATCTTCAAAATTCCATCACATGTATCTGTAGTCAATTCCCATTTTATCTCCCAGCTCCAGGCAGACACTGATCTGTTTTCTGTTCATATAAATCTCATAGCATGTATTTTAGGTTCATATATGTTTTTACATATATATATATAAGTAGTTTTTTTTATTGCTGAGTAGTATTTGATTGTATGAATATACCACATTTTATCCCTTTGCCAGTGGATGGAAACTTGGATTGTTTTCATTTTTTATCTACTACGAGTGCAGTAGATAGACACTACAGGATAGATCTTGGATAGATTTTTCTTGGATAGATACTCAGGAATGAAAGAAATTTCTAGTTCAGTAACTATGTGATCACCATTTTATGAAGATGCCAAACTTTTCCAAAGCCACTGTGCCATTTCCATCCCTACAAGCAATACACAAAGCTTGCAGCTTCTAAACATTTTCTCCAACACTTAATATTTTTATTATAGTCAATTTTAGTGGTTGCGCAGTGGTATTTCATTATGTATGCATCTTATTAATAGCTCAATGGAAATATAATTGAGATAGACTAAATGTGTTTAAAGTATATAACTCAATAATTTTTGCCATATTTATGCAACCATGAAATAATTGCGACACTCAAAATAATGCAGATATTCATCACCAAGAGAATTTTCCTTTTACTCCTTGCTAATTCCTCCCTCCCTCATTGCAAGTCCATCTCCTGAAAGTGTTTTTGAAAGCATTTTTCTTTTCCAATGTCACAGATGAAAGACTAAATCCTATATTCACCCTATAATGCCAAAACAGGAACTAGGAAACATCTGGAAGACACACTAGAAAACAATAATTCAGTGGAGACAGACAATGAAAACCAGACTGAGAGTGAGAAATATGTTTTTCTTCCCCCCAGTATTTGGAGAAAGGCATGGAAATTTCTTCAGGGCAAGGAATTGGGCTTTGATTTAATTTAAATTTTTTTTGCAACCAAAAAGACTAAAAAAAAAGCTAGTTGAAATGTGGGTAGAGTTCAGCTCTCTCTCCTAGGCAACACCTCCTCTTTTGCACCAAATAGAAGGGTTTACTTGTATTACTGGCATTGAAAATACCTATAATCATTAATTTCTCCACTTCCAAACAGTCCAGATATACACTATTTCCATTTCCCCTCATTTTCAGATGCTGCCTGGACTAACCTCTCATCGCAGACATTTATACCTGCCAGATGGTGGCTTTTTCCTTCTCCTTTGCATTCACGCTCTCTGCGCTGTGTACTGCATAAACACTGAGTGTAATAAACATTTCAGCTGCTCAAAAAATATTCCAAATTTTATGAAGAAGTCAGTTCCATTTAGGAAAGGCAGCACAGATGTAATATCCAACAAAAGATATTAAAATAAAAATATCAATGAACAGGGCTGAAGTTAGTAACATCACTTCATGTTTTCTTCTCTGAGCTTCCCCCATCCTTGTATTAATAGGAAAACCAAGGGTGTTGGGGATATAATAGGATTGTTAATCATGCTGGCCATCATGAGAAGCTAAGCCTTGATTAACAGCAAAGACTTCTCCAAATAACAATAGCACACTTTAAGAACAAAAGCCCATTACTTGGGAGGCTGAGACAGGAGGATCACAGGTTCACAGTCAGCCTCCAAAACTTAGAGAGACCCTGTTTCAAAATAAAAAGGGCTGGGGGTGTAGCTCAGAGGTAGAATGCTACTGGGTTCAATCCCCAGTACCAAAGAAAAGAAGGGGGATAAAATGAAAAGAGAAGAAAGAAAGCTAGGTACTTTAATAGAGTGCTTAACTAGTAGCTCTGGGCTTGGAGTTGTAGAGGATTTTATGAGGAATAGCTTCATAGAGGAGATGGATATGAATTGCATCATGAAAGAAGATTGACTGTTTACCAGACAAATAAGAAGGGGAGGAACGTTCTAAACAGAGAAAACACTGCATCAAAACACTCAAAAATATAAGAGAATTAAGTGTCTTTTGTGTACAGGGAGAAGTTTAAAAAATTCTATAAGATGAGGAGAGGTTATAAGAGCAACTTGTTGAGGGACCTATCCCAGAGATCCCAAATGAATTTTAGAGTCTGTTCAGTCAATTGTGTGATCAAATTATTAAAACAAGCCAACAAAAATGGAACACTATAGCCAGGCATGGTGGTACATGCCTGAAATTCCTGTACTTGGAAGGCTGAGACAGGAAGATTGCAGGTTTGAGGTCAACTCCAGCAACTTAGTGAGACCCTCAGCAACTTAGCAAAACCCTGTTTCAAAATAAAACTTTAAAAAGGGGGGATTTCAATTCCCAGTACCACCAAAAGAAAAGAAAGAAAGAAGAAAGGAGAGAAAGAAAGAGAGAGAGAGAGAGAGAGAGAAAGGGAGAGAGAGAAAGAGAGAGAGAGAGAGAAAGAAGAAAGAAAGAGAGAGAGAGAGAGAGAAGAAAGAAAGAAAGAAAGAAGAAAGAAAGAAAGAAAGAAAGAAAGAAAGAAAGAAAGAAAGAAAGAAGAAAGAAAGAAAGAAAGAAAGAAAGAAAGAAAGAAAGAGAAATAACATTATAGGGCTTGCATTTTGTGTATGCAATTTCTCCAAACTATGACTTCACTGTCCACTGAAGTAATTGTTCCAGGACCCAAGAAAGTCTATACATCACAAGTTCCCTCTCTCAGGCTGACTGCCCACTGTCTCCACACCTTGCCTAGTCTGATGACTTAGACTCACTGACTTCCCTCTACAAATATGCTTCAAGTATATAGATGGCTTCTGGTTCTGTTTACCATGATGGCCAAAAAGAGCTTTATTCCCTCCTCTCACCACCTACACGCACTCTCTCTCTCTCTCTCACACCTTGCATTGGGTTAGAAACAGTGACCTGTTGTATCTCCACTTTCCCTATGTATCCTCATCCAAGACTGGAATCTCATCACAGACGATTATCAATGAAAAGTCAAGGGATGCTTTCAAGTAAAGGAAGAAAGTGTTAAGAGTCATTAAGAGTATTAATGTTGGATATTTTTATTTATTAAATATAAAATCGATTATAAGATTATTAAGAAGTTGGTGTTCAAAGAAAGTCAGATAATGAAACTTTAACAGATTTTCTGAATAGGCATGAGCGGTATGTCTTTACAAATTAATTAAAGATATAAAAATACATCCAAACACAATAAAAATAGTAAACTCTTTAGGCTAGTTCAGAATTACAAAAGTGTCTAATATCCATACTATCCCCCTCTACCATCCATCTGTATGAATTTCATAAATCAAAATAGCATGTAAAGCTGAGGGAAAGAGAGAAGGAGGAGTTTGGTGTAAGATAACGAATATGAGTACTCATTTCTAGACTGCAATGCAAAATAATATTAAAACCTAAATCTCCATAGCATGAATTTAGAGAGATTTGCATGGTATCAAGAAGTCATTTATTATTAGTTTTTCTGCACTCATAGATAAATGAAGCCAAGGAAATTTCCATTTTTCCCAGCTGCAAATTCCCTGAGTATGGTACAGTATTAAGCTACTGAGTTGAAGTGCTGTCTGCTCTAACTGCTAGTTTTGAATATAACGTGAGTAATCAGCATGAAATAGTATCCTTAGACCCCTCATTGTAATCAGCATGTTATTGTTACAATATTATGGTACCCAAATAAAGCAGAGACTCCTTGTTCTTAATTTTTGAATGTGTTTTAAGAATAAATTATAATAATTTCCAAATGCATGAAGGACAGCTTTGTAAGATTATATCTTTCTCCTAAAAATGATAAGAAAGTCCCTAATGAGTCCATTAGACAGAGTCCATTAAAGGTGACAGGACAAAGATCTCGTAGAGACCTCATCAAGTGGAGACAATGTGCAGGATTAATTCAGCATCCATTCAACGTCCCTGTGTTCAAACGGGAAATGAGGGTTGAGTGACAACTTTATTTAGTGAGTCAAAGACTGCTGAAATTTTTATGAAATGATGCAGTGTACATGCAAAACAGATCAGATTTTATTAGGAGAGTTTGATGTGATAGTGAAAAATGTGAATAATTCTCATTAGATATCAGTTAATAAAGGGCATGAAACATAAATTAGCTGCAGGCTTGATCTGCATGAAGTTGACTTCGTTTTTCCAATTGGAACCTTATCGCTACGTGTTTATTAATATGGGTCTCCTATATTGTCCTGTCTCCTTTTATAGTCAACTCATTTGAAATCATCACAGTCCCCATTAGTTAGACTTTATTTAAAACTATCATTGATTATTCAGGCACCCATTCCTAGAAATTTATTGAACACTAATTCTTGGGGGCTCAGAGATTTTGTTTTGGTCAAGAACAAATGTTTTAATTAAGAAAATAGGCCTCACATACAAAACAAGGGTCACTGATGCTTGAACAACTCAGAAAACTGAACCTTATATTTTGAAAGGGTTAGTGGAAATATCCCCATGCAAGAAAGTATGAAGCAGTAGGGCCTAAAATCCGCTGGGGATAGTAATGTATTTCAATAAATTTTATAATAAAAATATAAAAACTAATGTTATATATACATTTATTGTTACATGTGAATGTGTCTATGAATACACACACACACATATATATATATGTAATAGAGAGAGACACAGAGACACAGAGACAGAGACAGAGACAAAGAGAGACAGAGAGAGAAGGTAAGCTTTTAAGAAAGAATATGGAGTCTTTATTAAAGCCCTGCTAGTCTAATGACAAGACTCAATGTTCTCAGAAACATAAAAATAAAACATTCACTAAATATTTTATATTTATTTAGATGTCTTAACAATAAATAAATTCAACAGAACTTTGTGGATATTTAAAGATGTTGTGACAAAGTAATTGTCCTTCTGTTGTTTTTACCATTTCTAAATTATGAATATGTTAACCAAAATAACACTTCTCTAAAAAAAACATAAAATGTGGCTGTCAAATTCATTGTATGCTATTATCTTTTATTTTTAAAAAAATTAAATACCTAGTGTTAGGTCCATTTAGGGGTACTTTAGTTTTTTGACTATGGGGACTCACGTATCTAATACACTAGTGTTACGGTTTGGATCTAGAATATCCCCAAAAACTCATGTGCTGGAGGCTTAGTCTAAGGCAGCAACATTCAGAGCTGGGGTTTTAGGCGACGATTCGATCCTGAGGGCTCTCACCTCGCCCGTGGATTATTCCTTGAGGGATTCATAATTTGATGGCCTGATTGGGAGGAGGTGGAAACTGTAGAAGGTGGATCTAGTTGGAGGAAGTGGGTCACTGGGGATGCGTCCTGTGTATATTTATCTTGCTTCCAACCCCCTTCTTGCTCTATTTCCTGGCAGCCATGAGCAGCTTTCCTCTACCACGCCTTTCCGCCGTGAGGTTCTACCCCACCACAGGCCCAAACAATGAAGCCAGCTGACCATAGACTGAAACCTCTGAAATCGTGAGCCAATATAAATCTTTCCTTCTCTAGGTTGTTTATATCAGATATTTTGGTCACAGCAACAAAAAGCTGACTATCACAGCTAGTTTGTCCCTCAACATAAGCCAAGGATATATAACTCTGGGTATTCAAAGGAGAGCACTTTCAGAGGAGTCCCCCAAACACTGAGACTCTACTCCCTGACCAGCTATTACCAAGTAAGTTGTCTGATGAATGAACCCCAGTCCAGACTTGTTCAATTGTTTCCTGGTATCATTTTACTTGTTTCTCTAACCCAGTACTTCTTGTAAATAATTCATGAATTCAAATTAAGTACATTTGGCAAGAGTATTTTCTAAGAACGTTTTTTTTTTTTTATTTCTATGTACTTCATATTAGATCCTATGAGGAGGACCGTAATGTTTGGCTTTCCCACGCTTAGTGCCACATGTTTTATCACCGGGTTAGGGTGGTGACACTGGATCTCTGTATTACTGAGGTAAGTTTTTTTTCCCTTTATGATTAGCAGGCCATCTAGGGAGTAACACTTTGGCATCCTGTGAATCATTTTCCTGATGGTTTAGCATCAAGTGGTAATGCTTAGTTGAATCAAATATTTTATGAAAGGGTTAAAATGATATTTTATTAACATCATCCCTTTTGCATTTTAATTGACATTCCTCTATAAAAGTCCCTCAACAACTAGACCCATTTTCTTACCTTAAACTTCAGTTCTACAAAAAGGTAGAACAAATGCCTAATTCTTTTTTTTTTTTTTTTTTTTTTTTTTT
>PVJS01042072.1:0-17666 GCA_004027185.1 Glis glis | reverse complement strand
CTCCTCCTCCTCCTCCTCCTCCTCCTCCTCCTCCTTCTTTTGTGGTACTGGGGATTGAACCCAGAAATCTTTTTTTTTATGGTTCTGGGGATCAAACCCAGGGGCATTCTACCTCCAAGCTATACCCCCAGCCCTATTTCATTTTGAAACAAGGTCTCACTAAGTTGGGTTAGGGAGTCTCACTACTTGCTCAGGATCTCCTAGAACGTGCGCTCCTCCTGTCTCAGCCTCCCAAGTACTGGGATCAACGCATGCACCACCACACCCGGCACTGCTTTTCTTCTGAATTGTTAACTGCAAAGATAAAGTCAGGGGCTGCCACTAGCCATATTTTCCTACCATTTGGAGAAGGCCTGCATATGGCAGGAGACAATGACATCAATACACAAATACATAAGAAAAAAATAAACGGTGACTACATAATTAAGGTCCTTTGTTCAGATCCTTGTGTTCAAAGCCACATTCTCATATTCTTTCTTTTTCCTTGAGCTAGTTTGAATCATTTCAGTCAGTTATGGTGGAAAGAGACTCAATGCAGTACCCTTCCTAGTTAAATAAAACCTTTCCTCTTTTGTGAAGTCCTTACAACACAGAACACCAGAAGAAATTGCTTTCTTTGAATTCTTAACTGGTAGTTTGCTGAATCCCAGCGGCCAATGCTATGCATCTCTTCCCAACTCTCAGTTTAGTGATGTCATGTTGGTAGTTGGAAATTGTCACAGTCCAAGTGATTTCATTACAGGAATCAGCAGCCATTACAAATCACGGCTCTCTGCCCTGCACCCCGCGCCCAGCCTGTTCACCAGCATGCCGCTGTCTAACTCCCTTCTCAGTTTACCACCCTTTGGATAGTAAGCCCGATGCACTGATTTGTGACACCGCTTGCTTTTTGAAAATGGCGACATTTGGTGGACCAGTATCCCCTGACGTAGGCTGCACCTGAATCTTCAGAATGTCAAACAAGGAAAGGTCCTGAGAAATAATTTGGTCCATGGTCTTCATTTCATAGGCAAAGACAAAGGGGTCCAGAGACCTTCAACCACTTGCTAGTTGTGGAGCCAACATGCAGAAAATCCATGGTCTTTGGTCCATTACATCCATTATTAAAATGTAGGCTACTCTTTGCCTTTTCTCAAAACTTTCCTTTCTCCAATCTTGGCACAAACATGTTGAAATACCATTGTTGAAGTGTTCCAGAGAGCTGATGACCAAGACCCAGATAGATGCTTATTTTCAACAGGGGGCTCTGGGGCTGTGAACTTTTCCGGAACGAGCTTATTCCAGCTGGGGTCTCACTAATGTGACCATACAGGGAGACAGCTGTTAACAGAGAGGGCTGGCTACCATTCCTCAGACTTCTTTTTTTTTTTTTTGCGGTACTGGGGATTGAACCCAGGGGGTTTCTATCTCCGAGCTACACCCCCGGCCCTATTTTTTATCCTTTATTTTGAAACCGGGTCTCACGAAGTTGCGGAGGAACTCACTAAGTAGCTGAGGCTGGCCGCAAACCCGGATCCTCCTGTCTCAGCCTCCCAAATACTGGGATTACAAGCGTGCACCACCACGCCCGGCTAATTCCTCAGACTTCTAAGCTTCAAGCCTGGGGAATGGTGCTCACTGGTGTAATGTCATCTGAGGGGAAAGGTGGAACTAGCCTCAGGCTCCAAGACCACAGTGTTGAAGTGGATGTTAGCCACTCTGTGTATCATGTCACTTTGAATGAGACAAGATAATAGTTCAACCCTGCGGAAAACTTGCAGTTTTATAAAAACGAAAATACACTATTTATTGATGCAACAGTTCTGTTTCCAGAAACTTATTCTGGAAAGGCACATGTGGTTATTTACTGCAACCTTGTTTGAACTAATAAAAGACTGGAAACCATCTAAATGCATGGCATCAGGGAACTAATTGAATAAATCATTATACATATTCATATGTGGAAAGAGAGGCGGAACTCTATTACTTTATGCAATTATGTCCAAGACACATGGTTTAGTCAGAAAAATAAGAAACTATACAGTGTGTATAGTTTGCTACCATTCAAGTAAAAAAACAAAAGGAAGAAAATGTGAGGAAAACACAAATACATATGATTATAAAAGCATAAAGATATATAACAAATTGTTAACACATGAAGTTGTCCCTGGGGAGGGGAACTAGAAAACAGGTGAGATGTATGTTTATTTTTTAGTGCATGTTTTGAAAAATTATTTTATTTTTAAAACCATGGGAATGTCTTGTTTATCCAATAACCCTCTTGCCAATAAAGTAAAAAATAAATTTTAGCTGGGCGTGGTGGCACACACTTGTAATTCCAGTACTTGGGAGGCTGAGACAGGAGGATCGCAGGTTCTCAGCCAGCCTCAGCTACTTAGTGAGGCCCTCCACAACTTAGTGAGACCCTGTTTCAAAATAAAAAGAATTAAAAAAGGGGCTGGGGGTGTAGCTTGGAGGTAGAATGCCCCTGGGTTCAATCCCCAGTACCGCAATAAATAAATAAATAAATAAATAAATAAAAATAAATAAATAACAAATTTTAAGTCAGGCGTGGTGGTGCATGCTTGTAGTCCCAGTACTTGGGAGGCTGAGACAGAAGGATTGCAGGTTCATGGCCAGCCTCATCTACTTAGTGAGGCCCTCTGCAACTTAGTGAGACCCTATTTCAAAATAAAAATTAAATAGGGCTGGGGGTATAGCTCAGAGGTAGAATGCCCCTGGGTTCAATCCCTAGTACCACAATAAATAAATAAATAAATAAATAAATAAATCTTGCTTTGCTCTTACAGATGGGTTGGATTTGTGGATGTGGCAGAGAGTTCAGAAAGTTAATAATGGCAAACTGTCTATACTTGTATACTTTCTTTAAAAAGCATTTAAAATAACACTTTTGTCCCATCTTCCAAATTTGGGACAAGTATTTCCCCCATTGTACAACTGAAGGACATGAGGCACAGTGGCAGGCCATATTTCCAGGGTTGTGCATGAGTGAGGGGCAGAGTTGGGGACAAATCTTGGCACTTGGTCCTAAGTTCCTTCTACTAGACAGTATCCAGCCAGGCAGAGGGTTTCAGCAAGCAGTGTAGTTTTCATTGGAAAGCCGAGCCAAGCCAAGCCAGAGAGTTTTTTTTTTTTTTTTTTGGTACTGGGGATTGAACCCAGGGGCATTTTACCTCTGAGCTACACCCCCAGCTCTATTTTTTATTCTTTATTTTGAAACAGGGTCTCACTAAGTTGCAGAGGGCCTCACTAAGTAGCTGAGGCTGGCCTTGAACCTGCGATCCTCCTGTCTCAGCCTCCCATGTACTGGGATTACAAGCGTGCGCCACCACACCCGGCCAAGCCAAAGAGTTTTGAAAGGCTCTTCTGGCCTAAGCACTCAGGAAAGTTGAATCCCTGAGACAGTCAGAGTTCCAGCACAAATGATATTAGACCAAAATAGACACCACTTGTATGCAACAGGAAGTGACCCAGAAAAGCTCCAACCAGTGTCCAGATGGAACTTGAAGGGTCTTGGCTGGAAAGATTTCATTTTGGAATCGGATACAAAAAGTTCTTGAGGTTTCTCAACTCAGTGTGTGGATTAGAAATGAACAGAGTGTGGTTTGAGGAACTGTCCTGCTTGGAAGGTCCGGAGGCTTCTGCGTTGCAGAGTCCAGCTCGGAGAAGGCAGCCTAGGGATGGTTCTAGAAACTGGCTGTGCCATGTATGGCCAGCAGAACTTTGGGGAAAGAATATGAGAAATTAAAGGCTCCATCTCTGCCTTTTGGCCAGGAAGAAAAGTAGAAACTCCAGATTAAAGAGATGAGGCAATGATTATATAGCATAAATGAATTTAGCTAATGTCTGGGAGGGGACTTTTTGTTTGTAGCTGTTGTGAAACAGAAAGACACTACTTTAGCTCTTGTATTTCAAAGGACTTCTACAAAAGTTGGTACTAGTCCCAGCTACTCAGGAGGCTGAGGCAGGATTGCAAGCTGGAGGCCAGCCTGGGCAACTTAGTGAGACCCTGTTCCCAAATAAAAAATAAAAAGGTCTGGAGATGTGCTCAGTGGTACAGTGCCTGCCTCATAAAAATCTCCAGCACAGAAAGAAAGAAGGAAGGAAGGAAGGAAGGAAGGAAGGACGGACAGACAGACTTCTGCAGATTTCCTTTTTTTTCGCAGTACTGGGGATTGAACCCAGGGACATTCTACCTCCGGGCTACACCCCCAGCCTTATTTTTAATTCTTTATTTTGAAACAGGGTCTCACTAAGTTGCGGAGGGCTTCACTAGGTAGCTGAGGCTGGCGGTGAACTTGGATCCTCCAGTCTCAGCCTCCCAAGTGCTGGGATTACAAGCGTGCGCCACCACACCGGTACAGATTTCTCTTAAATAAAACTGAGGACACTTAGCTCTACATGTCTCATCCACTTAATTTATACCCGGCAAATTCAATTTATTTTAGCCATAGTAAAATACATGTGTATGGGTAGCCATCTCTTTAAAGATACATAACCTGGTCACAGTGGCAGCCTCGGGGAAGAACTGTGGAGCTGGGACGGGAGTTGCAGCGTTCAATGTACAGCTGCAGAGAACCACACGCATGTTTCACATGTTGAAAGTAAAACGTACTCTAAGCCGGGTGTGGTGGCGCACGCTTGTAATCCCTGTCTTTGGGAGGCTGAGACAGGAGGATCGCAGGTTCATGGCCAGCCTCAGCTACTTAGTGAGGCCCTCTGCAATTTAGTGAGACCCTGTTTCAAAATAAAGAATAAAAAAATAGGGCTGGGGGTGTAGCTCGGAAGTAGAATGCCCCTGGGTTCCATCCCCAGTACCGCAAAAAAAAAAAAAAAGTAAAACATACTCTAAAGGAAGCTCAAAGGGAAAAACATACCTTCATAATGAAGAGATTTGGTGGGCAGTCTGCTAACCAAGCAAGTAAATTCAGCACTGCCAGGGGTGTAACAACCTGAGATGATGTACCTGTTATGGTACCCTGCATCTAATCAGGCCTACAGATACACCCTCTGATTAGCAGAAAATGTGCAGAAAGAGAACAAGTTAAATAGTATACAGGAAAATCAACTCAGAGAGTGGGACTTTTCCAAAATGTTAATGTCACGAAAAACTAAAAGGTAGATCAGGAATAAAAGATATTTTGGAGGCAACTGGAGGAACTTTGAATATGGTCTGAATATTAGGCTATCTTAAGGAATTTTTTACTTTCTTAGGTGTAAATAATGGTTTTGTAATTAATCAGATAATGTCCTAATTTTAAGGAGATATGCACTGAAGTATGGGGGGTATGAAGAGACGCGATGCTGGGAACTCTCTGAAAAACAGCTCAGGAAACATGTGGACCCACGCTGTGTGCACACACTCACACTGTTGGTTCTCAAGCTATGACCTCTCGGTTTTAAACTCGGCTGTGCAATGCCAGGCTTGGGACTTTGCCAATCCCATTTCTCCTTTGCTGGCTGGCCTCCATTGGTCTGTGAAGAGGATTGAACGCAGGGGCGTTCTACCTCCGCGCTACACCCCCGGCCCTATTTTTTTATGCTTTATTTTTGAAACCGGGTCTCACGAAGTTGCGGAGGGCCTCGCTAGGTAGAGAAAGAGAGAGAGAGAGAGAGAGAGAGAGAGAGAGAGAGAGAGAGAGGAGAGAGGAGAGAGAGAGGAGAGAGGAGAGAGAGATAGATCAATCGATCAATCGATCGATCGCACGCGCATGCGCGCTGAGGTTGGCCGCGAACCTGGATCCTCCGGTCTCCGCCTCCCAAAGTACTGGGATTACAAGCGTGCGCCACCACGCCCGGCCCCTTCTGTTTTGCTCCTGTTACTGTTGGGGTCACCAAGCAACAGTTCCTCACCCTGGTAATGACAGAACTATTTCCCATAGGAGCGGCTGGCTCCAGTTTATGTATTTTTTTCCATAAGCCTAGAACGAGTCTCATTAAGCTTTTTACAGATAACCAACAACAGCTGGCCGGTGCTCTGTCCAGCCCCCGGGGACTTCACCCAAGCATCTACAGTTTAATATCCCAAATTATTCTCCATCTTCTCTCAGGAGTAGGAATGAGAGCTGCGTTGTGCATTCACTATGGTATTCCTCTTGCCTCTGTTGTTCTCTTACTATCTGGCTAACACTTCTGTATATTAAATTCACTGTGTGAAAATAACTGGGGTAGTTTTTCTCCTGACTGAACCCTGATACAGACATGGGTATCAGGAGTCCCAGGACACAGACCCCGCAAAGATGAAATTTTTGAGGTGTTTGGGTTCATCTTTAGACTTGAATGTAATACTGAGTTGCTCGTCAGGGAAATGGGATGCTGGTAATCGATTGCAATGGAGTGGCACTGATTATTCAATGATAAAACACAGATTATTGTGACAAAGAACCCCTGCAGCAGGTGGCTTGGGGACCCAAGTGGCTGCTGAGAATAATGACCACAAGGACTGTGAGTTAGGGTGCCTGCTTCTGAGTGCTCTGGAGTGCTTACAGGAAGAAACGGTTACCCACAACTCTTTCAAATAGCCGCTGAAGTCCTGGGGCGAGAGCTAGAGTGTCCACGGCAGCTAAAAGTGTCTCAAATCCCCTGGAGCTGCAGGAGCCATCTTGCTAAAATTGAGACACAGTATTTCATTGTGAAGGTTGCAGAGTTAAGTGGAAGTTGAAATCGTAGCCTACATCGCTGAGGATGAAGTGAGGATGGGGAAGTGTCTGAGACTTGGGAAGAAGGCGTCTGTGTAGACTTGGATGAAGCTGAAACTCTTAGCTCCTACGTCATGTCTGAGGTTCGTCTTCCTTTGCTTGAAGATCCTGTACTAATCTCACCTGGGGCAGGTGCCTTTCAAAGAGATGCCCATACTCTTCATGACATGTCCCCACTATTTCCTGCTGCTACTACCCCCGTAGCTTGGTGCAGCAGATCCGGCATAGTCTAGGGCAAGAAGTACAAAGTCTGATCCTGAAGGCAAGATTTTATAATTCTCCGGGTGTGGTGGTGCACGCTTGTAATTCAGTACTTGGGAGGCTGAGACAGGAGGACCGCAGGTTCATGGCCAGCCTCAGCTACTTAGGCCCTCCGCAACTTAGTGAGACCCTGTTTCAAAATAAAGAATAAAAAATAGGGCTGGGGGTGTAGCTTGGAGGTAGAATGCCCCTGGGTTCATTCCCAGTACCGCAAAAAAAAAAAAAAGATTTTATAATCCAAGAGAATTTCAAATTTTCCTAATGTATAATCCTACTGAACATGTATGGGAATGGGATTCTAAGATCATTAGACCAAAGAAGGCAGGATATACATATATCTATATAATTTATCATATATTTAAATATATATTTATTATTTATATAGTATAGACAATATATATAAAATTTGACCTGAGGGTTTGGGTGTGTACACACATATCAGATATCCATAGATCTGATATGTATATATTTATCAGGAATTCCAGATTTATTTATTTATTTATTTATGGTACTGGGGATTGAACCCAGGGGCATTCTACCTCCGAGCTACACCCCCAGCCCTATTTTTTTTTATTCTTTTTTTTTGCGGTACCGGGGATTGAACCCAGGGCATTCTACCTCTGTGCTACACCCCCGGCCCTATTTTTTTATACTTTATTTTGAAACCGGGTCTCATGAAGTTGCGGAGGGCCTCACTAGGTAGAGAGAGAGAGAGAGAGAGAGAGAGAGAGAGCGCTGAGGCTGGCTGTGAACCCGGATCCTCTGGTCTCTGCCTCCCAAAGTACTGGCTTTTTATTCTTTATTTTGAAACAGGGTCTCACTAAGTTGTGGAGGGCCTCACCAAGTAGCTGAGGCTGGCCACGAACCGGATCCTCCGGTCTCAGCCTCCCAAGTACTGGGATTACAAGCGTGCGCCACCACGCCCTGCTGGGATTCCAGATTTAGGGTTAGCTTGTACGATGAATTGACTTACTTGGATGACAGAAACATGGACTAAACAGTGACCTCTGTACCATGAGTTTGAGATCCCAGAACTTAGAGAGTCCAAGTGATCAGGCACATGCTCTCCCCCGCTCTCTATCAATAACCACGAGAAACGGTTTGTTTTTACCTGGCAGAGCCAAGGAGACTTGATTCACAGACTTGCCTTATGGCTGCATTTCAACTTACTGTCTCCCATAATACAGTCTGCAGAGATCTTTGTCATCTTGTCATTTCACAGAACGTCGTCTGGTCCACTGCACTGATGACATTATGCAGCATGGGTCTAATAAGGAGGTAGGCGCCAGGGGTCTAGATGTCTTGTACCATGCGTGTGAGTCAGAGTGGGAAGCGATAACCGCCAACAGTGACTCGTGCCCTTGGAGAAGTTTCTGCTGTGCTCGTGTCTGCAGCACGTTGTATTATCCCCTTCAAAGTGAAAGACACACGACCTACCACTATGACACAGGCGCAGTGCTTGATAGCCCTTTTTGCCTTCTGGAGAGGTGTTTCCCTGACGCGTGTACCAAGTAACCCATAGATTGACAGTGTTAAGTGAGACCCCAGCATGAAAAGGCTCTTCAGGTCCCAGCTGCAGCGCTGGGACTCCAACAGGAGACTTGGAGCATGGACCTCTAGATATCTGGAGAAAATCCATACCCTCTTCTGTAACGAAGAACTAGTGTCTTTTTGAGAAATAGCTCCTGGTTTGCTACAAAGTCCTGTTAAGACTGAGCACCTAACTTCAGTCTGAGTGCTGTTTGATCCAGAAAGCTATAAATTGGAGTGTGCTAGCAAGTAATTGAGCTGGGGCTTAAATCCATTTCTGAATTAGAGTAAGATTTATAGCAAATCTGTAAAACAGAAGGACAATAACCTTAGGTCTCTCTTTATTCTCAGAAGATAAAGTACAAAATAAAAGCCATTAGACAGTAGTTTTATACTGCCCTGAAAATTAAGATGAACTTTGAAAGTTTCAACATTAACTTTCCCAAATGCTTCATAGATATTAAAGCCAAGCTTGTAATATTTGGATATAACTTAATGCTAAAAGACTTTATACTATAAACAGAGCCTACGTTTTAAAACTAAAATATAATTCAAATATCATAAAGTTTATGCTTTAAAAGTACACATCTAAAAAATACAAAATAGTTGGGCGCAGTGGTGCATGCCTATAATCCCAGTACCTGGGAGGCTGAGACAGGAGGATCGCAGTTTCGAGGACAGCCTCAGCAAGTAGTGAGACTCTCACCAACCTAGCAAGACCCTGTTTCAAAATAAAAATAAAATAGGGCTGGGGGTGTAGCTCGGGGGTAGAATGCCTGTGGGTTCAATCCCCAGAACCACACACACACAAATACAAAATAAAAGTGTCTATTTGGTTTTGATTCCATGGTTTTATTTCTGAAATGTTGACCTATTCACCAATGTCAAGCATCTTTTGGTAGCTTAAAATAGCAGCTTAAGTGTCAAAAAGCCACACACTCAAGTCAGTTTTATGGAAAAAGCCATTTATGTCTCCTTATCCTACCCCGTTTCCCAGTGACTTTTTAGGGTCTCGTGCTTTCTTGCTCCAAACAGAGTTCTATCTTCTAACTTTGAGCCAGAAGAGGCTCAGGTTGGGCATTTTGAGTCACCCGTACCTTTTCTAGAGACGTTTAAAATGAATTGAACTGAATGCAGGTTAAGTCTGCTTTCAACCAAACCTGCACAGAGAGCGACATCTGCTGGTCATGAGATTATGTATTTATCCGGTCTCAACTCTTTTTCAAAATTTATTAATGACCTTAATTAGACAGTAACAACATAAGAAAAGCAATGACCTGTTCTTTGGAAAAAAGAAACTAACACATGTGACTTATATGTGCCAATATATGCATTATTGTGGGATTTTTTAACTAAAAAAAAATCTAAGTTTCTTCTTCATTTTAGCAAACACTACAGCCTTTTTCATTTGATCAGGGGAAAATAAACAATTGCGGAATTTGAAAATGAACTAAAACCTCTACTTAGCCATTTCCTTCAAACTGTTCTTTGGGTTAGAGTAGCAATTAATTAACTTAATCTAAGAATTCTAGTAGACTCAATAAAAGACTGGCTTTCAAAGGTCATTTCATCCCAATCCTGCTACTGTACTATTAGGGCTTCAGCTTCATATGCACACTAGTTCCTGTCTGTACTTCCTTCCATTTATAACTGCATAGAAATTAAACTTTGTACATATACATCTAGATTTATTCCTATATTATCTTTGGAAAAAATACCACTGCTCTTGATATAAGATGATAATATGAAAAATTAGGACTTGTATTTTATATCTGCATTTTAAAATCAAAGCATGTATTTATATTTACTGGTAAAAGCATGTTGATTCATGATGCTAAATCTGAGTTTGTGTAGAAAATATAAACTTGGTTTACAGTACTCAGGTGGCATCTAAATTTGTAGTCATGGTCCCACACCTTCAGGTTATTTTTCTTCTTCAAGTCTTTTACTGTTATAAAAAAGTATGGACTAGCAGCCTTATCAATCAAAATTTTTGGACACCTCTGATTCTTTCCATGCAATAAATTTCTAGAGGGAAAAATTTTCAATCAAAGAGCTATGAATAGCATTAAAGGAACTAAAATTAGTGCTGTAATAAAAAAGAAACTGGGAGAAATAGCTGGACAGGAGATGGATATTTTATAAATTCAATCCTTCCCTGTTATCTAGGGTCAATTTATAATTTGTAAAGCTGCTAAGTCAAAACTGCCATATGTGCTTGGTACGGACATTACTTGGAAATATAGGTAGAACCAGAAGAAGTTGTTAAAGCCGAAATGGTTAAGGTAATTGGGCACAAAGGGATTGTGGCTTTCTATGTACTAATCTATACCATTTTTTTTCTGGCCTTGGAAATGTAGTACTTGGATAAAATATGGTTGGATTTATTTATTTTGGTAACGGGATTGAACTCAGGGGCATTCTACCTCTGAGTTATATCCCCCAGCCTTTGTTTTTTTTATTATTACTATTTTAAAATAGGATCTCACTAAGTTTCTGAGGCTGCCCTCAAATCTCTGATCCTCTTGTCTCAGGCTCCCAAGTACTGGGATTACAGGCATGTGTCACCATGCCTGGCTTTAAAACATAGTTTTGAAATAAAAACGTAAACATTTAAATGTAAAAATATATATTTGCCAAATTATCCATAAAAGTTATACTAATTTAAGATTCCATGGAAATTTTTTTGATGACTCTGAATTACTACAGGGAATTTATGTCCATTTATTTATAATTCATACTCTGGCCCACTCAAAAATTCTGAGCTATCTTAGAAAAATATAGTATAAGAAGCTGGGCATGGTGGTGCACACTTGTAATCCCAGTACTTGGGAGGCTGAGATAGGAGGATCCGGGTTTGCGGCCAGCCTCAGCTACTTAGTGAGGCCCTCTGCAACTTAGTGAGACCCTGTTTCAAAATAAAGAATAAAAAATAGGGCTGGCGGATGTACTCTGAAGGTAGAACACCTTTGAATTCAATCCCCAGTTTCGCAAAAAAAAAAAAGAAAAATATAGTATAAGATATAAGTGAAGAAATTAAAAGAAAAATAAGTATAGGGAAAATAGGCTGAGGCGAGATGACCAAAGACTCCATTAGAACCATGTGGAAAGCTGCTTAAGATGAGGATCCTTGCCCGGCTTGGCACACACCTGTAACCCCAGCTACTCGGGAGGCTGAGACGGGAGGGTTGCAGAGTTCAGGAGAGCCTGGGCAACTTAGTGAGTTGTCTCAAAATAATAATAATAATAATAATAATAATAATAAGCTGGGCGTGGTGGTGCACACTTGTAATCCCAGTACTTGGGAGGCTGAGACTGGAGGATCCGGGTTCGCGGCCAGCCTCAGCTACTTAGTGAGGCCCTCCGCAACTTATAGCTCGGAGGTAGAATGCCCCTGGGTTCAATCCCCAGTACAGCAAAAAAAAAAAAAAAAAAAAAAAAAAAGGGCTGGGAATATAGTTCAGGGTAGAGCACTTGCCTAGCATGTGCAAGACCCTGGGTTTGATCCCCAGCACAGAGAAGAGGGGAGTAAAAAAAAAAGAGGATTTGCAGTCTGCTAAATCAGAATCTCTATAATAAGGCTCAGGAATCTCTTTTTCAGCATCTGTGATGACTCAGAGTCCTGAAGTAACTTAAAAGACAGAGTGACTAATACATTAGGGTATTTATTAGCATCATGGTATTTAGAGAATGGGAGCTAGGAGAATGGATATTGTGACACTAACTCCCAAAAGTACACTTGAAAATAAAGTCTTTTTTAAATTGCAAATAAAAAGTTTAATTTCAGAAACTGAGTTCACCATTTATAAATACACTAAAGCATAGTCCACTCAAATTTAGATTAAGTATAGGTACAGTATTTTAACAAAAAGACAAATTTCCTAAAAGGTCATGTGCAAATGAGTGATTTGTCTCACGCAGAATACTTAATTGATTTGAAATGAGAAAATGAACCTTTTTTTTAGATATTACAGCAAAATGTTTGAAGACAAATTGTTGAAAGAATCTGACAACTGTTACTTCATTTTGATGTCTTTGGGATTATAAAATACCCCGGTGATGGCTGAATCTTCCCTATCATAAAAAAAATCTAAATACCTAAGGCTATCCCCACAACTGTAACAAACGCCTTCCTTGCTAATAAGCCATCTCCTCTAAGAAGACTCTGCTGTGTATCTGGTAAAACAGGGGTCAGCACACACATTTTGAGAGCTTCACAGCGTACAGACACCAAATCAGAGGTGTGGAGATTTGGTCCACAGGCCGTCTGCTGTAAACGTGTCGTGTTATGCACTGGATAAATCTAAGTGTGAATTTATCAAACTTGGATCCAACTTCAAGGAGCTCACGATAAATACTTGGGGTATCTCTGAGTTTACTGACCATGTAAAACCTGAATGCAGGAATGAAAATAGTCTTATATATACAAGGTAGATAATCCCCTCTCCCCCTATATTTCATAATCCTCTTCTGATTTCATTAACCTCACTATAACACCCCTCGAAAAGAGGAGAGGACTCAGTCTGTCATTTTGTCCTTTGACTCCTGGGAGTTCTTCTCTTTCCTCCTGGCTCAATTCCTAGTGTGTCGTACCATTCACCTGGGTATTCTAGTGCTCGGGTGTCTTTTTATGTACGGCCTCAACAGGTTACACAGATACTCAAAATTAGAAAAATCTTATGTAACAAACAGGCAGTGGTATTTAATCTCTTATTCTCAAAATACATTTTCACGGGCTTCATTAAAAGTTAAAGTAGCTAAATTTTTGAAATGTAGGATTCGGTGTACCATAAATATAAAAGAAAACAGAATTATAGCTTAATTTCACAATGGTATTAAGAACATATTAAAAGTGATAAATTAAAAAAGTGTATCAGTTTATGGTGACTTCTGCTGTGACCGCAGCTTTTGTTCAATGATGTCTGAGAAACGAGGAACTTTTTTTGAAATGGCCACACGGATGTCATCACTCATATTAAAGCAGCTTCTAGATTTTGTTTTGAAATGCAAAAGTGACGAAAATCCCAACTCACAGAGGTATGTAGTTGCAAATGGAATAAGGATTTCTAGAGCTGTCCTCGCCAGGTTTGGAAACACCGCGAGCTGAGCACACCAGAAATCCTCAAGCTTCATGGTCTCAAACTCCATGAGGATTTGGCCACTAGCTCGTAATTCAGCAAGATCATTTTTCAGTACATAACCGTCATCGACGAAATCGAGGTTAAAAAGAAATGGATCCAGTATCCATTTACTTGCTTCGGCAAGATCTCCAACAGAAAAATATCCGGGGAAGAAGTTGCCCAGCTGTTGCAGATGCAGTGTTATTTCGGTCGCAATGCACACGCCTTCATGATCCGAAACAATGATTTCTTCCAGAAAAGGAAAGTTGGTGAAATTTCTTTTCTCGATTCGTTTTTGCCAAAATGGAAACTTTCTAACAAAAGCAGATAACTTTTCTCTGGCTGAGACTGTGTTCATCCCAGTCCTTTGCATAGAGGCGCTGAGCTCATTGAGGTGTTTGAATAAATCTGCCAGGTATGCTAGGTGAACTTTAAACTCTTTACTTTCAAAGCCGTCAATTAAATTGCTGCTCTGGTGGTGAAGAAACTGATTTATTTCTTCATACATTTCAAATATGTGAGTAAGTATTTGGCCTCGGGAAAGCCACCTCATTTCAGTATGGAAAAGGAGGATGCTATATTCTATACCAATTTCTTCAAAGAAAGCCTGAAATAGGCGATGATTTGGAGCTCGCCCTTTGATGAAGTTTATTACCCTCACCACCGTAAACAGAGCGTCCCTCAGTTTGGGAGGCAATGTCTTTGTGACAAGTGCATGAGGGTTCAACAGACAATGCGTGATCACAATATGAGGCACCTCTCTTTTCACGCAGGCAACGAATTCTGAATTTTCTCCTAGCATAGAGGAAGCACCGTCAGTACAAACAGAGCCACATACATCAAGTGATATCTTGTGCTTCAAAAAGAAGTCCCTGAAGAGATTGAACACATCTCTTCCTTTCACAGTTAACGGCAGCGATTCGCAGAATAGGAATTCTTCTATGATCTCTTTTTCTTTTACGTACCGCACAAAGGCCATTAGCTGACTGCAGTCATCCATGTCAGTTGTCTCAGCAAGCTGAATACCGACCTTAAGAGGGCTGGCTTTGATATCTTCTAGAACTTGCTGTAAGATATCCTGGCTCATTTCGTCAATTCTAGAATGGATCACATCATCTGATAAAGGTAACTGTTGAAGCTTCTTTTGGGCATCTGGTCCCAAAACTATGTGTGCTATTTCCAGTGCACAAGGCTTGACTAGTTTTTCAGCTACCGTGTGAGGATTCTTCTCTTTGGCACATAAATACGCAAACTGATATGATGCCTGTAATAAGGTATCCTCATGCGATGAGACTCCAAGTACTTTCAGGGCTTCACTCTGATCAGATGGTGTTGGCACAGGCTTCAGGCTACTGAGATCATGCCCAGCTACACCGCCGTGCTGTCTGTTAAAATGGTCGGACAGTTTTGATGGCCTGAGGTCAGCATTTGCAAACACAGAGTTACATAACACACATTGTGGGCGCTGAGTTCCATCAACCTCTGTCGTACAGGTGAACCAGTAACGAACATAGTCGTCATCCCATTTGCGTTTCTTCGACATGGCACACAAAAATTTCCAGGGAGTATTCCAGAGATGCCACAGAATTCTGCTTTGAAAGTAAAATATAACCCATATATTAAAAAAAAAAAGCAGTGGCTAACTGAACCTAAACAAAGCCACATCCCATGTTACCCTGTCATTACATGCTATTATCCTGTACATGTCAGGAAATATCCTGCAACGTGTCAGTTCAAAGTAAGCCATGATAGTGTGACAATCCATCTTAAGTCTAGCAACTCAGAGCCGACAGCCTGGAACGAATGACTTCACAGCGAGTCACACATGGGCAATTTGGGCTTTGGCAAGTTACGAATACCCGTGAGCCCTTTACTAGCAAATTGCAGTTATGGCTTGATTTGTTTTCAGTGTTTGTTACAAATGAATCTGGTACATTTTGTGTCCCCTAGAAAGGGCATCTCACTACCTCTTTCCATCCTGACCTAAAGATGTATACACACCCTCAGTTAAGAACCACTAAATAAAGCCGGGCGTGGTGGTGCACGCTTGTAATCCCAGTACTTTGGGAGGCAGAGACCGGAGGATCCAGGTTCACGGCCAGCCTCAGCTTTCTCTCTCTCTCTCTTTCCTTAGTGAGGCCCTCCGCAACTTCGTGAGACACGGTTTCAAAATAAAGTATAAAAAATAGGGCCGGGGGCGTAGCACGGAGGTAGAATGCCCCTGCGTTCAATCCCCGGTACCGCAAAAAAAAAAAAAAAAAAAAAGAACCACTAAATAGAGAAAAGGAGTAACTCACCAAATATTCAAAGGAAGGGCAGATTTTGACATGGTGGCTAATGTGTGTGTGTGTATGTGTGTGTATCTGAACCCAGGGGCTTTCTGCCTCTGAGCTACACCCTCAGCCCTATTTTATTTTATTTTGTGGAACTGGGGATTGAACCCAGGGACATTCTACCTCTGAACTACACCCCCAGCCCTATTTTTATTCTTTATTTTGAAACAGGGTCTCACTAAGTTGCAGGGGGCCTAAGTTGCTGTGGCTGGCCATGAACCTGTGATCCTCCTGTCTGAGCCTCCCAAATACTGGGATTACAGGCATGCACCCGGCTTAATTGTTTTTAGTAGTTATGATTAACCAGGTCTCTAGTGGGGCATGATGGTGCACGCCTGTAATCCCAGTACTTAGGAGGCTGAGACAGGAGGAACACAGGTTTGAGGCCAGACTCAGCAACTTAGTGACACCATGTTTCAAAATAAAAAATAAAATAGGGCTGAGGGTCTAGCTCAGAGGTAGAATGTCCCTGGGTTACATCCCCAGTACCCCTTCCCCGCCCACACAAAGATTCAACAGGTCTCTAAAACTGATTTTTGACAGCTTTGACTCCAACATAAGAATTTAAAATAGGTCTTTAAGTCTGATTGTTTACCTTGACACAAAGGTAAGCCATAAATTTGACTGAGCGCTCCTTTGCTAAGTAAAGCGTAGCATACCATCAGCTAGGCAGAAACACAACTATTCCTGTTACTGAGACTTCAGGCAAATTCCTCTCATATGAGGACAGTCTTAACCATAATAAGGAATTTCACGGTACTTTTTCATGTAACTTCCCCTTCAGTAAAAGTGGTCAAGATAAAAGTCAAAACAGCAGAATGAGAATAAGCAACATTCCTAAGATGTGGCTTAACCCAAGGACAGGATGCAGAAGGCCAGTGGCTCTTCAGTAAACTGAGGATCATCTGAGTCACTTGCTACAATGTGAACTCCTAGGCCCTACTCTGACAGATCCTGATTCTCTAGTTCTGGAGTCGGAGCCTAGACTCTGCATTCTAAACAAGCATCTTAGGTAGTTCTTACGGATAGTAACTAGAACAGTGATCTGTAAAAAAGATGCCTGTCGCAATTGCTGGGAACCCCCTGAAAGTATACATCCTGCGCCACCTTAGAATAATTAATCATCTTCTCCAGAAATATGAAATGAAGTTGTCTGGGTGATGCGGATACACATCCTCGTAAGTATGAGGATTCGGAGGAAAGAAGACATTTCCATCTAGCCTGTCTCTAGCCTGCAGACATACCAGGCTGCCACGTGAACAGTCCACAGTGCTTGAATAGACATTTAAGTTTTCTGAGTTGGCAACAACTACCTATGAAAATTGAGGAACCTTAAAAAGAAAGCCATATCTTTTCTTTTTTTCCTCTCCTTAGCAATGAGCAAAGGTACAATCCATAGGTAAGCCCAAGTATACCTTAGAAAACAATTCTATAAGTGATCCAAAATTTTCCAAAGTTCTATGCCCTAGAATGTAGCTGAAATAATTTAATGGGGACACATTTATTTATTTATTTATTTATTTATTTATTTATTTATTTTTTTTTTAATTTTTATTAGTGCATTGCAAACATACATCTTGAAGGATTTCAGAGTGGTAGACATATACATGCACTCATTGGTCAGTTAGCCCTCCCCAATTCCCACCCCCCGCCTCCCCCCTCCCTCCTTCTCGCTTTCAGCTTAGTAGTTGATATCTTTGTGTAAGTCCATCCTGGGCTCCAGT
>PVJS01042071.1:0-17669 GCA_004027185.1 Glis glis | reverse complement strand
CTACTTTCTTACCCTTCCCCTTCCCTTGTATCCCTTCCCTAGCACCTCTGAGGGTTCTCCATTGTCATTGGAGACCCTTTTGTGTCCCCACTACTCCCTGTATTGCGCATATTAGTGAAAACATATGACCCTTCATTTTGTGTGATTGGCTAATCTCGCTTAACATAATGCTCTCCAGATCTTTCCATTTTCTTGCAAATGCTGTTATTTTGTTCTTCTTTATTGCTGAGTAGAATTCCATTGTGTGTATTTCCCATAATTTTGTGATCATTAATTTTAATTATACTATGCATAGGTAGATACATAGACACACTTTTTTTCAAAATCTTGGAAACATGAAATAGCAAAAAGATAAAATACATGCCAATTTTTCAAAATTCTCGTTAAATAAAGAGAACTCCCATTTGGGAAAATTGTGAGTGCAGAAATTAAATGAATTTATTCAAATGTCTTAAATATAAATACTTTGCTGTTCTATTTACATATCAATTACTATGGTTCTTATTCACCTTAATATCCAATTATATTTATAAACATAATTTCAATTGTTTTGACTGTTTCAGCTGCTAATATAGATTTGGAGGCATTTAGATTCAAGAGAAATTTACATCCTGGATACAAAAACATTTGTTGCATTTGGAATTAAGCCAGTAGTCATATTATGACAATAATAATTCAAATCAAAAGTTATGTGTTTTTATTCCTCAAGATTAGAAAAACATTTTCAAGGATCTTACAAAACCTATTTATTATATTCTTAGAGTTGATAAAATTTCCAAATTGAATTTGGTTCAATTAGTGTATATAAGAAAAATAATATGCAATCATAACACAGCAGTAGAGTTTATCAGTTGTTTAAATATTGAAATAGCTTCTTAATATTAGGTAAATAAGAACAATAGAGGAATTATAATTAATACTTCAATGTAAACATTAAATCATTATTTTAAGCAATTATTATAAAATGTGTTGAAGAATATTAATAATTAGGACTCAGTCCAAGGAAAGGGTTGTAATTCCTTTTGTTAGATGATGTGGAGTGAGTATTCCTATTCATTTAATATGTTGCTATTTAATTCTCCATATTGGGAGACTTGCCAGAATATAATTAACACAAGTTATAAAACTGATACTTCATCTAAATAATAATTCAGCTTTTATAAATAACTAGAACAAATAGTAAATGAAATTTTAACTGAACCAACAGAATGAAATTTTTAAAAAATTTGAAAATGATCACAACAGATTACTTAACAATTAATGTTACTGTTGGTATCATTTACTATCCAATTAGATGTTATGTACAGTTTTATTGAGAAATTTAAAGGAAATATAGATTTTTTGTTGTTAAATATATATGAAGTATTTTCTAATTTGACAATCTATTTTATACACTATTTCTTGTATAACTTTTTTGCATTTTCTGCTTTTAATTGACAGTTTGTATGATTTCATTTTGTCTTTTTTTTTTCTTTCCTTCCTTCTTTTTTTTAAGGTGCTGGACATCTAACTTAGGGCCTTACTAGGCGAGTCCTCTACCACTGAGTTATCTCCCCAGCTCCTTTTTATATTTATTAATGTATTATTTTCAGTTCTTTCTTTAAAATTATTTAGTGGTTTCCTTGAGGTTTATAATAGACATTTTAAGAGAATATAAATGCACCATCAAGTGGTACTATCCTATTTGACATCTAGCAGAGACACTTTGTAAAACAGTGTCCAATTCTTCTTCCCCTCCATCACACTGTTGATATAGTTCACATATCAATATGCTATATATAGTTCATTATTATTGCTTTACATAATATCTTTTAGATTATGGTAAAAGAAACAATTATATTATCTTTATTTTTTTCATTTTCAAATAATCGTGTGTGTGTGTGTGTGTATGTGTGTGTGTGTGCTTGGATAAAAAATTTGGCTCTATATGATTTCACTTCTGCCTGAGGATATTCTTCAAAAAATTTTTCAAGAAAAAAATGAATGCCCTCAAGGTTTTTTTATTTTATTTCTATTTCACTTTTTTATAACAGCCTTACTGACACATAATTTATGTAAAATTCAGCCTTTTCAATTTTACAATTCACAAGTGATTTTTCCCTTTTTGGTACGAAGTTGGTGTAAAAGTTACCAACATTAAATTTTAGAAAAATGTTATTACTTCAGATAGAAACTCATGTCCTTTAGCTTCTTGTTCACTTTTGAGTAAAATATCTTTGAACATAGAATTCCATGTTAGAAGATATTCTTTTTCTTTCAATACTTTATACTTTCTTATTGCTTACATGGTTTTTAATTGAAGGAAAATATGTCAAAGATCTTTTGCATTTTTGATTCACACAAAATTGTGCATGATGTTTTGACACATGAATAGATTGTATAATGATTAAATCAGAGTAACTGGCAGATCCATCACCTCAAACATTTATCAATTCCTTGTGGTGAGAGCATTCAAAACCTCTTTTAGCTATTTTGTAATATACAATGCATCATTGTTGACTGAAGTAGCATTTCAGTGCAGTAGAACACTAGATTTAATTTCTTCTAACTGTAATATTGTATCCATTGACCAACCTCTCCTCATGTCACATGTCCCTGTGTCTTCAACATCTGTTAATCACTATTCTACTTTCAGCCTCTATGAGGTCAACACTTTTAGATGCCATATATAAAGAAAGTTATGCAGTACCTATCTTTATATGTCTGGTTTGTTTCAGTTATCACTACATCCTCCAGGTTCACCTATGTTGCTGCAAGCTTCTGGCTGAATAGAATTTATATATATATTTATATATATATATTATATATATAAATATATATAAATATAATATATTATATAATATATAATATTATATATTATATAATAATATATAATTCTATATATTATATATAGAATATATATTATATAATATATAATAATATATCATATATAATAATATATTATATATTAATAATATAATAATATAATAAATGATACTATTTATGTAATAATATAATAATATAATATATATATTATATATATTATATATCTATATAATATATAATAATATATATGATTCTACAATTTCTAATTTCAATATATATATTGAAATTCTATTCAGTCTGAAGAATATATGTAAATATATATACACACATATATATGTAAATATATATGTAAACATATATATAAATATATATCTTTTTTTATATATATATATATCTTTCCTTTATCCACTCATCTATTATGTACACTTAAATTGATTTCATTCCTTTGTCTTTTTAGTGCTTTATTTTTTTAAATTAAAATAATGAAATTATTACCATTCCTTTGCCTTATTAAATGTTTTATTTTTCCCTTTTCGTCCAGCATTGCCTTGTAAGGGTAGGAATAACATCATCCAAGGTCTTTATATTTCTGAATTAAATCTGAAAGTCCTCCTCATTACCAATTGTTAAATATTTTGAATATTCCTTCTTTATCTATGTAAATCAAATCTTTTAACTAAAACGTGCTGATAATTTTCAATAGAGCAAACCATTGGATAAATATAAAATGTGTGCACCCACACTTGTATGCCTATTTTTGTTACCTGATCTTGTTTTTGACTGTATTCTATACAACTCTCTATGCATTTGTTATTTTAATCTTTTTTTTTATATTTTCCGGGCTCCATAAGCCTTATTTTAAATAAAACATATCTACTTACATCAAAAAATCTCCAAAGTACTCATAGAGAGAATATAAATACTAGAGAGATCACATGTCACATGCTATGACCACTTGACCTATACATTGGCTGGACAGAGTTACATGTCATCAATATGTACGGTATGTTCAAGGAATCACATATAGATGAGAAGGCATTTATATCTGGCAAGAAAAACAAAATATTGACTTCATTCTATCTGGGGATGTCTGGAAGATTGTTGGGGAAATCTTAATATACACGTTTTGCTTTGAGAGACTGAATCTTGTATTTAATAATTAATTTACCATTTGGAGAAAGAGAATTGTGTGTGGTTTAAAGATATTAAGGTAAACCACAGATATACAATTTAATTTAAACCTAACTAAATAATCTAAAACATTTTACATAATCTAAATCATTTTAAATCATGTTGATTTTGGATTACAATAATATCATATGTCTCTATGTTTATACACATGGTATATATCATATACTCTTTTTAACTCTTGGCATTATAGTACATTTTAAAGCAACATACCAACTAGAATGTCTACCAGGAGGGATGATCAATCTGTCAGAAAATCATTCCACCATTTGTAATCTAAAGGAATTCATCCTGTTTACACATATGTAAGTTGACATATATTGTGTACATTCTGGAACCAATGAATTGAAATTAGTGACCAAGATTATGACTCAAAATGAAGCAAAAGTTTCTACAATTTGAGTTGCCAGTGATGACTGAGCTGTCTCTCACTGAGCTTCTAATCACTCCATTTTCAATCAAAGGATAGATAACCATCTATTATGTGATTCCACATATCTATGAAATGCTTTAATATTAGTAAAACAAAGTTAAGCTTTCTCAAATATGGAGCAAATGTTTCTTGTAGCACCTGTACTAAAAGTAATGGTTAGTGAGTAGGCAAATGCCGAGTGTCTCAGTGAATTTTCTGTCCTCAATGTTAAAATTAGAATTTGTGTGATCACTCTTATGTATATAAATTCCAACTTTCCCGCTGTAATAGACAGTATAAGATAATTTTGACTTTTTTTGTCTACTTTGTTCATAATAGTACCAACAGGGTTGCTTATTCTGAAAAAATAGGCAGCATTCTAGTCAATGAAGAATGCATTTCACTCTATTCATTGATATGGCAACTAAAACTCTGATCCAGAGAAATATTGATACTTTAAAATGAGAAAAAAATTAAATTGCCTTACAGCTCAGTAGATATTCTTACCAGCTGATATGTGCAAGAACAAGACCAGATAGCCTAGTTCTTCTGTTTGTGGGATAAATACCTAGTGTTCTTAATACTAGGGAGGAAACTATAATAATTAAATGAATATGTGGAGAAAATTCAAATTTGAAAATTAGAAATAACTAATAAAATTCAATGAGAAGTATGGGAGAAACAACATGCGTATATATGTGAACATATATGTGCATAAACACATAGAACTTTTCTCATGTATGAAACCTGTAGGATTATGTTTGTTTTATTTTTCTCTTAGGTTGTTATGATAATTAATGACAATTAAGCATTTTAATAATAGGTAAAATAAATCGATAATTTATGAACAACTGTGCTATGTTTATGGAGTAAACAACTCTTTATGAACAACTTTGCTATGTTTATGGAGTAGAAAATTTTGTTTCAATATTTTTGGGCTGAAAATAGATCTGTTCAATTATCAGCTATTCTCACAAGGTCTATACCTATGACTCAAAAGCCCATCTTTTCACTGAAAGAAAACTGAATGATTTACAGGCTATTCAGATTGAAATAGCTCTAGCTCATTCCTATAAAAGTTTTATGCAAAAAAATAATAAAACAACAAAACGAAAAAAAATGTCACCATTAGAGAGTCACCTTAAAGATATAATGAAGTTGTTCACCAATGTAATAATTATTGCAATCTCATTTTTCCCCAAAAAAGTTAAATATGTTTGGAAAGTTTTAGAGCAACAGTAGGGAATAGTAACACCTCAATGGGATCAGATTAATCCCTATGCAAACAAAAACTGAGAAATGTGTGTGACCCCATGTTTACAAAAAAAATCCTCCTAAGTATGTTACAACACGTGGTACAGGGATAAACAGGGATTTTAAAGCAGGCCTTCATTCATTATGATCCTGTCATCTGTATGCTGCACCATTTTCTAATTTTTTTTATATTGTATACTTGCTTCTTTGGAAAAAAACTGAGGCTTAGATAACTTCAGTTACTCATCCATGATCATGCATTTATCCTGAGAAAGAAAGAGATAACTTCTTACATTTTTATCAGCTATTTCAAAACAAAATCACATAAGATTTTTGTTGCTATATTTCTAACCCTGAATAGAGATTTACAGAGAATTTCCATGAAACAATAGGTTCAAGGTAATCCCAACAAACATTGATATTCTCTCTCACATCCTTTAGTAATAATTTCCATCAAAATTCAGAACTTCTCCAGTAGAATAGATCATTATGACAGAAAAATTGTTCCCTGGTGGCAATAAAAATAGCATAATATGATAACTGGTTAATAAGAAATTGAAAATATCCTTACCAACATCTCTAAATTGTAACTTAAAAAAACATGTGGCTTTTGTTATGATGACATTTTACTTTTTTTTCTTCTGAGAAAATATCACTTTAGATTTTTATGACCCAAACAAAATATTAACGGAAGGCCAGTCTTGGAAATGCACTTAGATATTTCAGAGAGTTTCCTTTAGCTTCTGTTATGTTAGAAACTCTCAGAAACTATTTTTAGAGATCAAATGAGGACCACTTTGAAAAGCTCAGCTTGATTAAGAACAGACAACACACATTTGGAGAATAAAAGGAATCACTCACTACTTTGGTGAAATTCTTCAGGGACTTCACTCCAGGTAGATACATGTGGGAAGGGAGTTAAAGAGGATTTTAAACTTAGATGTTTGGAAAGCCTTTGACAAAATTCTTTACAGTTGTGTAAGATCAGTGGACAGGATCAATGAAACTAATAGTAAATTGGCTCACTGTTCTGAACAATGATTTATGGAAGGGAAACAAAGATACTAGAAATAGATTTTTGTAGACTAAGCCAATTTGTAAAATTCTGTTTCTTCATAAGTTAAACAAATGTCCAACTTTCTAACCTAGTAAGTAAACAAATAAGTTTTTGTTTTATAATAAATAAAATACAATTTTAAAGTTTAAACAACACTTAATTGATGACAAAAATAATTTATGTGTTCTCATTCATATTTAATATTCTTATTTTTAAAATGGTGGTGAAATTTAGGTAAAATGTCTTTGGAATATATTGATACATATGTAGAAAATATTAGTCTGGTACTAAGAATTGATTGCTTAAATGATTATGCTCAATATTATCACAAGTATTGTAATTACTTATTTTATTATTACTGCTGTAATGTGAATGATCTTATCTTTGTTGATAAAACACAAAGGCATTTGACTTAATAATAATCAGAAATCAAGCACCATATCACAGGGATTCTGTTTTTTAATTTAATAGTTTTACTCCAACAAACCTAACAGTACATGGCATAGTAAGTCTTCAATATGTTTTTGTAACAGATTAATAAATGGCCAAACAAATGGTATGGGATGGCTCTGAAACTGAAATGGATCATTGAAATATCAAACCCTTACTAGGGAATGGCATTACCTTTTAGCTCCTTCCTATTTCATACTACATAATTATTTAAAAAGAGACAAATCAGTTGTGGAAGACAAAAAGCATAAATTCAAAAACAAAAAAAGGATTTGTATTTCCATGCACTGCTTTATAAGAGAGTGCTCACTAGCCAGGCCCACCTCATGCCATGCTTAAAATGAAATTTAAATGCTTTACTGAATTTCTATGTTTTGAATCATGTTCTTCCAAAACCCTGTGTTGGAAACATAATCCCCAATGCAACAGTGTTAAGAAATGCGACATTTTTTTTTCTTGTGGTATTGGATTGAACCCAGGGGCATTCTACCTCTGAGCTACACCTCCTGCCCTATTTTATTTTTTATTTTGAAACAGGGTCTCACTAAGTTGCAGAGTACCTCACTAAGTTGTTGAGGTGGGCTTCGAACCTATGATCCTCCTGTCTCAGCCTTTCAAGTACTGAGATTACAAGCATGCGCCACCATGCCTGGCTCCTTGACTTTTTTTAAATGTCCTTTTCCTTTTGCCTATGACAATAATAAATTGTAGTATTTTCACAAGAAAGTCTGATTTTCTCTAACCATCCCCCAAACCAGGGACGATATCAGCACTAACTTCAGAATAAAACTTCAATTGACAAATATATCTACTGTATTAGTTCATTTTCTATTGCCATAACAAAATACCTGGGGATGGGTACTTTATGAAAAACAGAGAATTATTTAGCTCATAGTTCCAGAGATTCAAGAACACGGGTCTGGCTTCTGTTCAACTCTCATGGGGACTATATCACAGCATGATAGATGGTAACATGGTAGGAGTGCATAAGAGAGGGAAAGGTATCATTATAAGACAGGAAGGCACTGGGATTCAGCAGCTAGGCTAACTCTTTTTGTAACAACTTGCCTTCCTCAGAACCAGCCAGAGTCCCACCAGGATGATGTTAATCCCTTCCAAGGGCTAATGACCTAACCACCTTCAACTAGGCTCAAAGTTTCCACCAGTTCAACCCTGTCACACTGGAGATCAAACTTATAGCACATGATATCATATTCCCATCAAGGCATAGTCTAAGATTTTCTTTTTTCCAATGTTTCTCTACTCAGTCATCCTTTCTACCTCAATTAAAATGAAGTAAGCACAGAAAACTTTTGTTTATTTATTCATTAATTTATTCATTTTAATTCAACATGTATCTATTGAGTGATTATGTTTCACACTATACTAGATGCTACATATAAAATGATAGGCAAAATACTATTATTTCCAGCTATTTTAATATTTCTAAATGCCTTATGTTATCAGCAGAACCCAAACAGAATAGTTGGTCTGATATTTGCTGATGGCCATAGTAGCATCTCTCAAAAGATTTAGTTTGTAATAAAACAATACAGTTAGTAAATGCACAAAAATCTGTTTTTGTCTTATATTCATGTCATGACCTGTCATGTTTCTTTAGAGAAATCTGTAGCCACTCCAGGCTTCGATTTTCCTTTCTGTGACATAGAGGTAATAGTTACACTATTGAAATCTTATGAGAAGTCAAAAAAATAATGTATATCAAAAATTTTACACTGACATTACACACAAGGTGGTCAATACATGCATCCACTGGATCCCTCATTCACCTATTTAACAACTATCTAAAATTTTCAAATAAGTTCAAGACACTATGCTGGCTCTGGATCTCAAAAAGTAGAGTATACAAATGTGGTATCTGCCCTTCTGAACTCAAAGTCAAATTTAGGAAGCAGAGACTGTGAAAATGATCACATGAAAAATTACTTAGTTGGGTTTGATGCTAATAGTTAGCCATGAGGAAATAGGGAGATTATGGGGAGAGATATGAATCAGAAGATTTGTTAGCAACTGATATTTAATCTCTAATCGGGGATAGGAAATATAGAGTTATAAAAGGTAAAATGTGCATGGGTTTGTTTGTATCTTAGGAAGGATATTAGTTTTCTATTGCTGCTATGACAGATTACCACAAATGTAAATGCTTAAAAGAGGAGACATTTTATTGTTTTACGATTGTATAGATCAGAAGTTTGACAGAGAGTCATTGAGTTTACTTCAGTATCATCAGGACTCCTGGAGGCTCTAGAAAATTACCTATCTCCTGTGTTTCACAGCTTCTGGAGGCCACCCTTGACTTTCTTCCAGTTTTATTTTATTATTTTATTGTTGTGGTAGTGAGGATTGAACCAGTGGCATTCTATCTGTGAGCTACACCCCCAGGCCTATTTTACTTTTTTGTTTTGAAACAGAAGGGTCTCGATAGGTTGTTGAGAGTCTTGCTATGTTGTTGAGGCTGGTCTCAAACTTTTGATCCTCCTGTTTCAGCCTCCCACGTACTGGAATTACAGACATGCGCCACCACAGCTGGCTTTTCTTCCACTTTTATTTATTTACTTATTTTTTTTGCGATACCAGGGATTGAACCCAGGGGCGTTCTACCTCCGCGCTACACCCCCGGCCCTATTTTTCATACTTTATTTTGAAACCGGGTCTCACAAAGTTGCGGAGGGCCTCACTAAGTAGAGAGAGAGACAGGGGGAGAGAGAGAGAGAGAGAGAGAGAGAGAGAGAGCGAGCTGAGCCTGGCCGCAAACCCGGATCCTCCAGTCTCCGCCTCCCAAAGTACTGGGATTACAAGCGTGTGCCACCACGCCCGGCTTCTTCCACTTTTAAAACTGGCATATCAATCCTAATTTTGTTCCTGCTGGTATTTCTTTGATTGTCCCTTCTAATTATCTTTTTCATTTTCCAGGACCCTTGTCATTATATTGGACTTGCTCATATTTTCCAGAATAAGCTCTTCATTTTAAGAATTGCTGATTAGAAACTTTAGTTTGTTTTTATCAGGAAAGGGAATATATACATGGTTTTCGATTGTTTGGATGCGGATGTAATTGGTGGTACATTATTCTTTGTGTGTGTGTTTGTGCGTGTGATACTGGGGGTTGAACCCAGGGGTGTTCTAACTCCAAGCTACTCCCCAGCTCTATTTTATTTTTTATTTTGAAATAGGCTATCACTAAGTTACTGCATGCTGGCCTCAAATCTGTGACCCTCCTGTCTCAGCCTCCCAAGTCCTGGGATTACAGGCTATCACTAAGTTACTGCATGCTGGCCTCAAATCTGTGACCCTCTTGTCTATCTCAAAGTTGCTGAGACTGTCATCAAATCTCAGTCTGTAGTATGAATGGATTGAAGGAAAGATAGTGTGGACAAAGAGTAATTATGAGGCTAATATAGTGTTCACAAAAGGTAAAGGTGGCCTTCTGTAGGTGATAAAAGGAAAGAAAATTAGTTTAGATGCTGAGACTGGCATCAAATCTGCAATCCTCCTGTCTCAGCCTCTCAAGTACTGGAATTACAGGTGTGTGCCACCGAGCCTGGCTTATGTATTTATTTTCAACAAAAGGTGACAAGTGAGACAAAGGTGTACTCATAGTTGACTCATGTGACATGATATCCATAATGAGAGTGATGAATAGGAGACATGTTGCCTAAAGAGAAAGCTCAAAATGATTGTTGAGATATTATAAAGTGTGGTTCATATGAAGAAGAAAATAATTTTCAGACAACAAGACTGGCATTGGCAAAAATATTAAGGAATTATGATGAGTAAAATCATTAAAAATTAGATGTTCACAAAGAAAAATGCAGGCCACTGAAATGATCACTTTTCTGTTACTATAATAAAATGATTAAGGATGGTTAACTTGTAAAGAAACAAGGGTGAAAGAGTAAGGGAAGGGGCCGGGCTTGCTCTCTTTGTAACAACTCTCTTAGAAAACTAACTTGGGGTTCCATGAGAACAGAATTGATCCCTTTTGAGGACTATATCCCTAACGACCTAAAGACCTTCTCCCTTGTTGCATCTCTTAAAGGTCCAACTACCTCAACACTGCAACACTAAGGACCAAGTCCTCTTGGGGGACACATTTAAACCACATCCAAACCATAATAGTCCCAATATATGAAACTTTATTCTCAAAGCTTAGGAGATGAAAGTTAAATTTTATTTGATGGAAGGCAACTGACAGATTACAACTGTTGATATGAAATGGATGAGTCCAGCTGCTGTGTGTAGACGGCCTGCAGAAGATCCACGTTAGTGAGAAGACATAGGAAACTCTTGGCGTAACTCTAAAACAATAAAATGAGAACTCACAAAGGAAGCAGTGGAATTTAGAAGTGTTTACATGGTAAAAATCAAAAGGATCTGATTGATTATATTTGGTGAAAAGGAAATAAGTGTTTGCTGTGACCCTCAATTTTCTGGATTGGGTGATGAGGGAGAAAACATTAACATTAAATAGAAAAGGAATAAAGAAGAAAGTCAAGATTATTATGGAGTGAAAAATGAGACTGATTATACAAGTGTTGATTTTAACATTTCTATGGAAAGATGAGCTAGCAATGTCCAGCAAGCATGAGGACTTCAGTTTCAAGTGAGAGAATAGGACTTGAAACAGGAAAATTACGTCACCCAGAGAATATATGCAGTGGGAGAAGAATAATGGGTTGTGCATGAAAACTGATGGATACTAATGTTAAATGACTGTTGAAGGAAGACAGAGACAAAGAAGTAAAAGAGCAAATAGAGTAATTGGAAGTGTCAGTTTGAAATGGTATAAAAAATAGTGTCAGGCATGAAACGCTTAGAAAGAGAAACAGAATGACCAATACCTTATGCAGTGCTATGAGAGGAAAAGTCAAAAAAAGGTGTGAAATTCTGAGGCATATTACATTATTCATCCTTTTTAAATCTGAAGTTAAAAAAAATGGATTTGTATTAAATCAACTATAAAAACAAAAATCATAACAGCCACAAAAAAATAAAACTTCTGGAAGTAAGTGTTCCCAATTACAATAAATAAGCATGCAAGCCTTTAAAAGAAGAGCATGAAGTGCACCGTTTGCCAATACTGTATGAGGTAAATAAAGGATCAGACCCAGGAGGTCCGATCAAGTGTTTGCTGTAAGGGAGCAAATGAGGCAGAGGCAGTGGGAGTCTTTTACCTAGACCTCAGCAAGACATTTGATAAATGGTTACATAAGATGCAACTAAGAAAAAATCAAGGACTTTGAATCAATGCTATAACAAGCTAGAAAAGATGAGTGGATGCAAAGATTTACAGAAAATGGCAGTAAGTTGTATTTGAAGGAGAAAGCAGCGGGATTCTTTTGAGCTCAACGCTATTAGGCATTCCATTTAATACCCATAAAACAATTGTCAGAAAACAGCCACAATCAATGTTGGCGCTAATTTGAGCTCTATTTGGCAGCATCAGCAGCTATAATTGACTGTCAAAATTAATTCCGGTTAGACTGTGTTTCTGTAGACCGGTTTATGTTAAATTATAATATTCTGCTTTTTACTTTAAGTATCATTATGGAGCCATAAAGTAACTTAGCCTATAGCTGTTTGCATTTAATATACAACTAGAGAACAATAGTGTGCTTTTAAAGATTACAGTGGAGCATTTTATCAGGATGGTTGCCATGTTCTGGGAGTTTACTTCTGGAAAAAGCGAAGGGATCAACTCAGAAAACTGTTTCTAAGAACGGAATAAGATAAAGTGTGGATATTGACCCAAATAATCATTATCCTATAAGTTTATGCTGGAAAGAATAATGTTAGCAAAGCAAAAAGTATGGAAATCAGGAAGACTAAATGCATGAGGATAGAGAGTTTCCGTGAGGGTTAATGAAACTCAAAACTCAGATATTTTAAATTGATTAAAAAATTGGATATATATATATACATATTTATATATATATACATATATACATATACATATGTGAAATATATATATATATATTTCACAAGTACATAGCATAGTATCTAGCATAACTATTTTTGAATAAATGAATAAAAGGGCAAAACACTAAATTGACTTATTAAAAAAAGATATTTATGCATTAAGATCAATGTAGTTCTCAGTAAATTACATTTATTATCTGAATTATGTTAAAATATTTTTGTATTTCTCTTATATTTTAATATTTAAAATATTTGAAATATTTAATTTATAAAAATAAATATTTAATTTATAAAAATAACATTTAAAATATTAATATTTAATATTAAAATATTATATTCAATATTTAAATTCCCCTGCGTTCAAAATTTAATACATTTTTTGACCTGGTTTGAATCAAGCAGTGTCAGCTGCCCCTCAGATATGTTGTTGCTGTCATCTTCCACCAATCTATAAATGACATTAAAACATCCAATGAATTAACATGCCTTAGATGTGTCTTCATCTCCTATTTTCAACAACCCAAATCCAACTTAACTCATACATGTTTTATTCTCTCCTTATTTAATGAGAGCCTACATCATATGAGGTATAACCATAGATCTTGAGAATTCATCAATGAAAAAAATAAGTCTCTGTAATTCTGGTTTTATATTCTAGTGGAAAACAAGTACAAAAAAATAAAGAGACATATAAGTATATGAAACATGGCTGGTACTCATAAACACTATGGCAAAAAGATTTTAAAGAGTAAGAGATGGATGACACTGGTTGGGTGGGAAATGATTTCAGTCGTGGTAAGGTCAGGTCTGTTTACTAAGGTAATACATGAGCATCACCTGTATGCAGCGCGAGTGTAAGTCGTGTGAATACGAGTTCAGAGATTTCCAGGCAGAGTTGAATGTGCAAAGATGCAGAGGCAGGAACGCACCTCTTTAGCCAGAAGGAAAGCAAGGGATCTACTGTGGCTGAAGGTAACATGATGGGAAATGGAATCCGAGTGATAATTGTGGGAAAATTAATTCATGTCAAAGTTTGAAGGGCATGTTTAGAGGTAAGGGCTTTGGATGTTATTGTAAATAAGAAAGGAAGCCATTGAATGATTTTCAGAAGAAAAAATATGATACGACTTTAATTATGGCTTTAAACAACATTCTGTGGCAACTATCTGGCAAAAACAAAAACAAACAACAACAACAAAAGACTCTAGGTGAGTAAGGATAGAAGTAGGGAGTACAGTTTAGGGGACTAGTATTAATGGTCTTGGTGTCTTTCCATCAACTTTATATTCAAATTACATTATTTATTCTTTTTTAATCAAAATATCTACACTCATTATGTTGGTCCAAGTAAATGTTATTCTCTTATCTGATGTAAAAATGAATTATCTTATCAGGCATGGTGGCCCACTACTGTAATCCCAGTACTTGGGAGGCTGAGACAGGAGGATCACAGGTTCATGGCCAACCTCAGCAATTTAATGAGATTCTGTTTCAAAATAAAAAAAAAAATAGGACTGGGGGTGCATTGCAGAGGTACAACGCCCCTGGGTTCAATCCCTAGTAACACATGCACACACACACACACACACACACACACACACAATTGTCTTAGCTTAGTACAAAAGGAAATGTTTCCTTTGTCAAGTCTTTGTTAATTTACTTTGGCAGGAAACACAAGGTTTCTGCATCAAAGAACGGATGCTCTGGATCTCCTCACAGAGCATCTCAGCTCCAGTTGCCTATGCATCCATTGCCCAAGGGTCTGCTGTTACTTGCACATGCAGATGAGGCTTGCACCACCAAAAAGGTCAAAATTATGAAGCTGGGAGCTTTATATAGGATGGCTGGCACATCTGTCCCTCCTGACCTCCAGAGGGAGGAAGAGGTACTTTGTTATGCAACGTAAACAAATCCTCTCTGGGGAAAGGAAGGAAGGTGTGTACATCACCACCCTAAATGGTAAGCTGCTGACTCTGAAAGAAGATTTAATACCTCATGGAAGTCTCTATCCTTCTGGTTACCATTCAGTTGTCCTTTAAGCCACATATCAATATTCTTTGCTCAGAAAGCTCTGACCATGCAGAAATGTGAAAATCCTCATGGAGCTCTGTTTCCCACACACATCTTTGATTGCACATCCTGCATTTCCCCATCACTCACTGTGCTGCAGCCACAGCTGCTGTGCTGTCCCTCCGCCATGGCTGCTACACTGCTGGGATGTCCTCTCTGCCAGACCTTTGTGTGACTGTCTCCTTGGTTTTATTTCCATCTCAGCTCAAAGTCAGCCCTTCAGGGAAGTTATCACGGTTCACCCTATGTAACAAAGACCTCTCAGAGCTCCATTTCTAACCTTGCTATATTTGATCTCTACTTGGAATTGTATTCATGGTAGTCAGTTTTTCATTGCTGTGATGAAAATATCTGTTGGGAACAACTTAAAGAAGGAAAGGTTTATTTTGGCTCAGGATTGCAGATGTTGTTCAGTCCCTGGTTGGGCAGTTCCAAGGCAGAAACATGTCAGCAGGATGGGGTGGAGGAGAGCCTGAAAGCAAAGCGAGAGGTGGGGGTCAGGGATAGATAGAGTCCCTAAGGCCAAGCATTCGGTACCCCGCCTCCTCCAGCCGCGCACTAGAGATCAGACTTCCAACACATGAGTTTTGGGGGGACATTCCAGATCCAAACCCTAGCAGTACTGTACATTTTTTGTTTATTTTTGTCTACTCAAATGATGCAAATTCTAGTGTAAAAGAATTTTGCAATCTTATATCTATATCCCCATCATATAGAAATATTAACTGATGGAATAATCAGTTTCGATGTCTGAGTGCCTATCTGGTGTTGGGCAATTTAGCAGAAGCTATCTATCTGATTTTTAAAATAAATTGTTATCACAACTTCATCATTCTGTGGTGAAAATAAAAAAAAATCAAGAAAATCAAAATCAAATCAAGAAAAATATGATTAAGTCAGCTCTCTCAAGCAAAATGGCTAGAATGCAAAATGTAGGATACTTCTTGTTTCTCTTCTATTAGCATTAGTTTTTGACTATCTAAAAATATTTTCATGTATCTATCTAGGCATCTATCTATCTAGGCATCTATCTAGGCAAAATATTTTCATGTATCTATCTAGGCATCTATTAATTTTATATATTGTATGATATTGTCATATATAAATATTAAAATCTCTATCTGTAACCAGACACAATGGCACACACCTCTAATCTCAGAAGTCTGGAGGCTAAGTCAGGAGGATCACCAAGTTTGAGGCCAGCACATAGTAACTTAAAGAGACTTTGTTTCAGTATTTTTTAAAAAAGAATAGGAATATAGCTCAGTGGTATAATGCCCTTGGGTACATACACACACACACAAATCTCTATCTGTATCGATCTCTGTAGAGAGATGTATCCTATATATACATATATAGAGAAAGGGAGGGAGAGAGATAGATACTATCTTGAAGCTTTATTTTACTTATGAGCATTCCCCATATTATTTGTTATTAAATATATGAAACAAAGCAGCTATGGAATTTTTAATCATGTTTATTAAATTTATAGACTTTTTATTAGTTAATTAATTTTGGTACTGGGGATTCTACTTCCAGGCTATACCCCTAGCCCTACTTTATTTTTTTATTTTGAGACAGCATCTTGCTAAGTTGCTGAGTCTTACTAAGTTTCTGTGTCTGGCCTCGAACCTGAGATCCTGCTGTCTCAGCCACCAAGTATTTGGAATACAGGTGTGAGCCACCATGCCTGGCTCTTTCTTTAGTATTTGAGTAACACTAATATTTAATATTTGTTTTACCCAAATATTCACCCATTGTTTTGTTTCATCCAGTGACATGAAGATCTAAAGTAAATAAGATGGCTATGAATTTATGCTATAAAAACTTTTGAATTTTGGCTTTTATTCTATTTTGATTTGCCTTAGGGAAACAACCTCAGCCGAGAAACATGAGCACATCAATCTAGTTGGGGATTCTATTTTTAATTCTTTTTTTTTGCGATACTGAGGGTTGAACCCAGGGGCATTCTACCTCTGAGCCCTATTTTATTTTTTTATTTTGAAGCAGGGTCTCACTAAGTTGCGGAGGGTTTCACTAAGTAGCTGAGGCTGGCCACAAACCTGCAATCCTCCTGTCTCAGCCTCCCAAGTCCTATGATTACAAGCGTGTGCCACCACGCCCAGCCTATTTTTAATTCTTAACCAACAGTTTGGTATTATAATTTTACAGAGCCATGATATATTCAGATTTCTACCTGTATTGAGTTTAGGTACACACACACACACACACACACACACACACACACACACACACAACACCAATACTGTGATAGAGAACACCAAATGTGAAAAAGAAGATGACTTCACAAAATCCAAGAGAATGGACATTTCAATAAAATCGAGCAGCTGATAAATACGCATAGTGGTTACAGACAATTTCTATAAAAATCTGTGAAGAGAGAGACTAGTTAATAGAGGTAAGACCTTGGAATGTTAGGAGAAATGGGACTCAAAATAGAGTGCATAGGATAGATTTAGATTATCATGATGG
>PVJS01042070.1:0-17671 GCA_004027185.1 Glis glis | reverse complement strand
CGCTATGCCCCCGGCCCTATTTTTTTATACTTTATTTTGAAACCGGGTCTCACGAAGTTTCGGAGGGCCTCACTAAGGAGAGAGAGAGAGAGAGAGAGAGAGAGCGAGCTGAGGCTGGCCACGAACCCGGATCCTACGGTCTCTGCCTCCCAAAGTACTGGGATTACAAGCGTGCGCCACCACGCCAGGCCCAGGGTTTTTGTTTTTGTTTTTGTTTTTCTTTTGAAATAGGGTCTTGCTAAGTTGCTGAGGCTGGCCTCAAACCTGAGATCCTACTGTCTCAGCCTCCCAAGTACTGGGACCACAGGCATGCACCACCATGCCCAGGTGGTTTAAGGAATTTTAATGTATTAATTCATTTAATCCTTTCTCATAGAAACACTATGAAGTAGATACTGTTGTTTCTTTTTTACAGAAAACATAACTGAGGTGCAAATGACCTTCCCACGGCTCCACAACTAGTAAGTGACAGCAGGATTTGAATAGAGCTTCTGGCTAAAAAGTCAATGGTCTTAAACATCATACACTACCACCTCTCAGTGTCTGGACAATTGTAGGGGCTCCATATGACAGATGACTTGAGTCATCACAAATATTTATCCTAGATGTTCAGAAATACTGGTAAATAAGAATAAATGAATGCATGAGAGACCACTTATTGTATATGTATTTAGAATCTTGCATTAATAGTAGATATGTTTAGAATATTTATGAACATGAATTTCCCCTCATTCTGTGGTAGAACATGATTTCAAACTGTACTCCTCGGGTTCAGATTTTTTATGCTTAGGCTGCTATAACAAGGTAACATAACCTGTGGTTTATGATCAGAAAGTTGTTTCCCACAGCTCTGGGGGCTGGGAAGCCCGAAGTTGCCAGCAGACATGGGGTCTGGTGACGCCATTTCTTTTATTCATAGATGGCACATTCTCTCTGTGTCCTCCCAAGGTGACATGGTGGGAGGGGCCATTGAGTTCCCTGGAGCCTATTTTGTGAGGGTGCTAAACCCATTCATGAGGGATCTGCCCCCTCATGATTTAACTGCTTCCCCAAAGGGCTCATCTCCTAATACCATCGCCTTGGGGTTAGGATTTCAACAAATGAATTTTGAGAGGACATCAGGAGAAATTAGGTTAACACAATAGAAGTATTCACTCTACTTTCTCACTCATGTTTCAATAAAGAAAAAATATCAACATTGTATTCATTTCACTCTAAAATCATCTTGACTCTATGTGACCCTGATCTCATAGAAGCAGTATTTCAAAGTAATCAGTAGATAAAGTTGATTTGGAATGTTTAACTTAACAGAGATTCCAAGCAATTATTACTTTATAACCATATATTATTTTGAGTTATTCTTCTTTTAGAAGTTATAAGGAAATACCAAATATGCCTAAGGCATGTAAAGACGGTCTAGTTCTCAAAATTGAGCATTATATAGACAGATGACTTTGCTAGGTACAGTGGCACACTCCTGTAATCCCAGTACTTGGGAGGCTAAGGCAGGAGGATCACAGGTTTGAGGCCAGGCTCAGCAATTTAGAGAAACCCTCAGCAATTTAGGGAGACCTTGTTTCAAAAAAAGAGGGGAGTGTAACTTGGAGGTAGAACACTCCTGGGTTCAATCTCCAGTATCAAAGGGGAAAAAATAGAAGTTTTCATGCTAAATTAAGATCAATTATAATAATAACTTAAGACCTTTGATTTTTAATTTCATTTTAAGCATTTTCAATTTTATAGGGGATATTTTGTTGCTCAGATAACTCTTTAGAAAATGATGAATGAACCAACTAAGGTGTATCATTAGATTATTATTTTTTTAACCTACAAATTGTCTGCTAAAAAGTTAACTTCAGATCTTTGATATTAAGTTACTTTATAATGTAGGTATTTGTAAAAATGTTAGTTAAAGAATAGCTTGCCACCGGAGGATCCGGGTTCGTGGCCAGGCTCAGCTCTCTCTCTCTCTCTCTCTCTCTCTCTCTCTCCCTGTCTCTCTCTCTCTCTCTCTCTCTCTCTCTCTCTCTCTACCTAGTGAGGCCCTCCACTACTTCGTGAGACCCGGTTTCAAAATAAAGTATAAAAAAATAGGGCCAGGGGTGTAACACGGAGGTGGAACGCCCCTGGGTTCAATCCCCGGTACCGCAAAAAAAAAAAAAAAAAAAAGAATAGCTCGCCAAATGGAAAATATGATGAAAACATAATTTAGTGTATTTAATTTAATATAATTCATATTCTTTAGGGGTCAGAATCCACCTGAGGAAAAGTTAATCATAGATTGGTCTAAAATAGTCTCTAAAATAATTTTAGTCCTCATTAACTTTAACTTTTTACTCACTAATTTTGAGCAACATTTATTAAAACAAAATTCTCCTAAGGATAAAGAAGGCAATAAACTTCTTAATATTTATTGTAATCAAATTTGTATGATCTCTCCTTCTAGCCAGCCTTGCCCCCTTTTCCTCAGAAAACATAGAAATTCTTCTTGCCTTAATATTTTACCCAAAGAGAAGTACTTCTCATTAATTATTTAAGTATAAAATATAACATTAAATTTCGTTGTTTGGAAGATTTTTTATTTTATTATTTATTTATTTGTTTGTTTTGCTAACTGCTTCATTGGCACTGAAGTTGAAGATGCTCATGCCAAATTTTCCATTTTAAAACAGCTTGTGCTGATCGCCATTTTTTCCTATTTGAATTTGAACTTTATATGGAGCAATATGCTATTAAAATCAAAATTGATTAATATTAGTCACGTCGAATACAATTTTGAATTCCAGAGCACCCCTCTTTCGTCTCACCACCACCCTGAGGTGATTCACACCGCTGACTGTGGAATACATTTACCAGGCTCCTGTACACAGGCCCGCCATTCTGTCATAATCATTCTTTTCATAGCACAATTTGTGGGTCTCTGTGAAACGCAGCTATTGGTAGTTCTGCCTGTACTCCAATGAAGTGATATTGAATTTCTATTATGCATGTGCCTTGGAAACCTCACAGCTCTCCATAAAGATTTTATTCACACAGCAGATTTGTTGTGACTTAGATAGTTTCAGACAATTTTAGATTTGAATGGACATGGCAGGATCTGACAGTATAAAAGAAATATCAGGAGAAAGAAACATGTAGAACCAAATGATATATTAAGCAACCTCCAGAACAAAGCAAAGAGAATGCCTGCGATTGTAGTAAACAAGCCAGCAAGCATGCCTTTGGAAGACCTCTCGTGGGGGCTAATCTTTTTATATTGCATATACGAATTGGTGATGGAACTTGGCAACTCCTTTCATCCTACAAATTAAGTTTTGATAAAGCCTTGTTCCTTATAGAACTTTCATATTTTGAAATAAATTGTTCATAATAAGACATATTCTAGTTCTCATATATTTTCCCAATGGTCGAGGTCACAAATACAAAGTGGAAAATAAACATATTTGCAAACCCACGTTCATTCCTCAACTGGAATTTAGAATAGTTAATTGGAATCGAAAGCAGAGTAATCTTTAGTGGAAACATAAAATATAGAATTCAAATAATGGTGAAATTAATTCATGGTAAAGGGGAGGAGGCATGAGTTAATATATTTGGGTGAAAATATATTAACATTTTCTTCATTATGACATTTTCTTCATTATTGAGAGTGCACTAATCATGAGATATAATTTAGGCACTGCAGAATTAACACTGAACAATGTAGACAATATCCACTATTTCATGGAACTTATTTACTAATGGGGAAAAACAGTTAATAAAGAAGTAAATAAATTAAAGAAATAATTCTCAGTGATAATAAATGCTCTGATAAAAATAAAATAGTCATGGAACAGGGTCTATCTGTGGTAGCAGCAGGGGGTAAAGGGGTGACTACTTTATCTCTGGTGGCCAGGGACGGCCTCGCAGAAAAAATGATGTGAGCTGAGCCAGAAAGGCAAGAAGCAGCCATCAGGAAGCCCACGGGCAGAGCACTGTGGATAGACTTCCCTTCTTAGGCTAATAGTTCTATTGGATAGGATTTCTTTAGGTCACACATGTGCATTGCTTTAAAAATATTTCACCTTTGGAGAAAAAGTTGGATAGAGATTAAGGAAAAAAGAGAAGTCAGTAGATTCTGCTAATACAAAGTATGTTTGATATACTTTGTATACAGATATTAGGAGAGTCAAAGTATGTTTGTCCTGATAGATATCAAGAGTTGGATATAGCTAAGGAAAAATAAAGATAAATAGTGCATTTAATTATGCACTTTGGGAAGTCAGCCAGCCATTTTTTACCACTCTCTATTTTTCACAAATAATGTTACTATGCTTGATTTCTGTGAGCTTTCACTTTATGATAATTATTACTATAACACTGATGATAGCTAATAGCTCTGCAGAAATCATCCAGGAACTGAACTCTCAGTAGTTCCACAATTCTCTCTACACTTCTCTATCTCAGCTTCCAAAAGTTCCCAAGATACCCTGCCTTGTTCATGTTACAGAAGAGGACTGTATGATGTATTATTTCATACTAAGATGTTATTGATTCATTTATCATATTTGAAAAGAAAGTGAGAGGAAAGGTAATTGTCAATATAAAATAACATATGTCTATGTAAGATATTTCAATCATCCAGTAACCCTGGTGGAGAAGATAATTCTAAGTAAAATACCATGTTATTGCCCTTCAAATCATACCATTATTCAGCCACCATGTAAGCCTGACTTTGTGTCATAGGAGAAGAGATACCTCTGAAAGAGAGTCCAAGGAGTTCCCATTGGAAATGTCAAAGAAAAATTGCACTGTTCAAGTTAAATCAACAGGGAAGTCTTTAGTCAAGAATACTGCGATAGGAGAGAATCGGAACTCAGCTCTGCAGAAACAATAAGTAGGAGAGGTTTTAAACACTGAAATCTACTGTTGGAAAAATCCTGGTGGACAGTAGGGATGAAAGTGATCAATGTGATTAGGCTATCTGCATTTGCTAATTTAAATTTACCAAGTTAGGCTCCTACCCTCCCACTAAGACTTGAAGATAGAGCCTTATATTTCTTGGTGATCATATATTAAAGGCATGATTCCAGGTCCTTCAGAAAGACTTTCTGCATTACAAAACTGGCAAGAGAATGAGAGATTTACTTATCAAAGAAACAGAAGAAAAAATTCACAATTGCAAGTTATCTGAACTAATTGTTCTAGGAAAAGGAAGGCAAGATACTTATAAGTCAGGAAGAAATTTTCTAAAGTTTAGTCAAGCTGAGGGGAATCTTAAAGCCATCTTGGTCAGAATGTAGAATGTAGGCTTGTTCAATCAATAAATGAATGAATATACTTACCAAATACTTTCAGAGTCTAGTCAGATTTTGAAAAATTTCAACAACATACTTGAATAAATTATTAAAGTAATGACCCTAATATTGTTAGTTCCATAAAAGTCTGAACCTAAATCTTTCATATAATCTTATTATAATACTCAGTATATAATACATACTAAGGTAATTAATAGTTTAAGTGGATATACAACATCAGTAGTTCAAATCTTTGGGGTTTTTATTTTAAATGCTTGCTTGTATTTAGACCTCATTTTTCCTTTGTCTTACTGTTATTTTTTCTTGCTTTTTTGGTAAAGTATTCAATTATGAGATATTTTAGGATAAGATGAGTTTGACTCACATTTGAAATGAATTATTTCAAACAACAGTTAATGGAAAGGATAACTCATTTTATTATAGTGACCACTCAAACTAAATATTTAATTTGCTCATCACTGAGAATTATGCACAATTACTTAATTAATTATGAAATTATAAAACAGAATGAAGGTTTCAGGGTCCAGATAGTAAAAAGAAAAAATGGAAATAAATTGCATTTCCTGCTCAAAATTCACAGACTAAACCTTTATTTTGCCATGTTAAGACTCCCCTCACCATCTCAACGCATTGTTTCTTAGAATGAAACATCAGCTGATGGCAAGCCCAGCAAAGCACCTGGCAACCCTCAGAGTGATTTGCTGTTGCCTTGCTGCCTGCTGAGCATGGAGCAGGACAGTGTTCCAGGTCCTTGGTGCTCTACCCACCCAGTCAGTCGTGCATCTGAAAAGAAATTATGGTAATCTCAAAATACCACTGATGCTCAAAGACATTTCATCAACTGAAAAAAAATTAAGAGTAAATGCAGAAGTTTTTGTGTGGGGGAGGGGCAAGGTTGTTATTGTTTTGTTTTGTTTTGTTTTGTTTTGCGGTACCGGGGATTGAACCCAGGGGCGGTCTACCTCCACGCTACACCCCCGGCCCTATTTTTTATACTTTATTTTGAAACCGGGTCTCACGAAGTTGCCGAGGGCCTCACTAAGTAGAGAAAGAGAGAGACACAGAGAAAGAGAGACAGAGAGAGAGCTGAGGCTGGCTGCAAACCTGGATCCTCTGGTCTCACCTCCCAAAATACTGGGATTACAAGTGTGTGCCACCACGTCCGGCCTTGTTTTTTGTTATTTAGAGGAATTTGGGTTTGTGTGAATAGTCTCCCTGTGAGGAGTCTTTTGATGAGAGGGTAGGTGGAATTACCACCATTACTAGAGAGCAAGAAAATGCCCATCTTTTGTTTTCAGTAGTACTCCAGTTAGACACATGTTTGTGAGGCTGTTCTCTGCAAGTTACTTCAAGTGAATCAAAAGAAAAGAAATTCCAAATGGCTTCAAGTGGCACTTGATGCACCATTTGATTTAGAAGGTGCCATTGTTCTCTTTGATGCAATCTTAGGCTCTGAGCATTAAAACACACCTAGTTAACACATGACAGATTACAAAAACGAGCAGCAAGATTCTGTAATGTTAGGTTAGGAAGAAGGCTGAATTTTCAGACTCCAAAGATAATCCAAAGAAAAGCTTTGTATACTGAATAAAGTCCCTTAAAGAAGCAGAGATCATCTAGAATGCCTAGCAAATAGTAGAGGAGTGAGGATTATTTTCACCAAACCCACATTCAATTGTCATTAATGTCTGTTAAAAAATTACATCATGTGATCAGAAATGAACATGTAGAAAATCTATAAGCCTGTGGGAAATAAGCCCATATGTTTCAGCTTCATAGTTTGGTGGAATATCAATAATAATAATAATAATAATAATAATAGCACTTAATCAAAAACCTCAGAAAAGGTCTTAAATGGGGAGTAGGGGCAAGCTATGGATGGACACCATCTTTCTGAATTAAAATGAAGATTAGGTGATCTCTTTGGTCTCTCAGATGGTCTTCAGGAAGGTTAAAATTGAATTTAATTATAATTCATAAAGGCCTTTTGATAATGATTCAGAAAAGGAAAGATAAACATAAGCGTATTTTGAATATACTACTGTTAGCCGGGTATGGTGGCACATACCTATAATTCCAGTTCTTAGGAGGCAGAGACAGAAGGATAGTAGGTTCCAGGCCAGCCTCAGCAGCTTAGCGAGATCCTGACTCAAAATTTAAAATAAGGAGGGGCTGGTGGCATAGCTCAGAGACAGAACGTCCCTAGGTTCCATCCCTAGTAACAAAAAATTATATATGTATATGTGTATATATATATAAAAATTATATATGTATATATGTGTGTGTGTGTGTGTGTGTCTGCACACACACACATACTACTGTTAGAACTATAATGGAAATTGAATTGTAATAAGAGTAGTAGTTGTGTCACAAAGTAATATGCAATCACAGAGTGTATGGATATTATAAGTTTATATATTTAAATTATAAATCTGTATTTTATTATATATAACTCTAATATATTATGGTTAGAATATAATGAAAATTATGGAAATATAATGATAATTATGGAAATATAATGGAAATAGAGTAGAGGTCCTTTGCCTGGTACTCTCACTCCATAATCTGTTCTATTAGTTAGGGGAAAGGCTAAGCTGCAGTAACAGAGACCAAAAAAGAATGCAGAGGCTTAAATAATATACCAGGTTATTTATCTGTACACAGTAGTCTAGACATGAACAGTACGAACGAGCTAGATGGCTTTTCCCCATGAGGTCACTTAGGCAGTCAGACCCCTTCCATTCTGTGGCTTCACCATGCCCCAGATGTTGTCCTTATTCGAACATTCAAAGGTGAGCCCTCACCACATGTGTGTTCCAGCCTGTGAGAAGGAAAAGGAGACAATTTAACATATCCTGCCTTATATTTTAAGAAAATGATAAGCTACATATATCACTTCTGCTTATGCCCCATTAACCCAAACTCAATGTCACAGCCACACCTAGGACATGACAACTAGTATAGTGAAGCACCACAGACCAGGTGGGTGCAATAACAGACTTTATTGTCTCACCATTCTGGAAGCTGGAAGTCTGAGATCAAGGTGTCTGCAGGGCTGACTTGAGTCCTCTCTCCTTTGCTTGCAGACGGCTGTCTTCTCCGTGTGTCACTCCTCTATGTGTGTCTGCATCCTCGTCTCCTCTTCTCATGAGGACAACCATCATATTACACTAGGCGCCATGCTAATGAGGGCCTCTGTTCACCTTCATTGTCTCTTTGAAGACCTTATTTCCAAATACATTCATGTTCTGAGGTACTCCGAGTTAGGACTTCCACATGTGTACTCTAGAGAGACACAATTCAGTCCATAACACCTTGCTGCAAAGGAAATTAAGAAATTAAGTTGGTAGTTGAGTAGCCTTTAACCAAGGAAAACTTCAGTTGTGTTACTAAAAGGAAGGAAAGGAGAATGAATATTGGAGAAAAATTAGCAAAATCTGCCACAGTACTCTAGAATTAATATGTACAAAACCAAATTTTTACTACTAAAAACTCACCAGGAAAAAATGATGGGAATGATAAGTAACTGATAGTGAAACTCAAAAGCAATTGAGACCCAAGAAAGAAATCTGACTTCGATATAAGAGCCTGGTTAAAATGAACTCAATTCTAAGAGTAGTGAGGCCATTTCACATGTAAAGGGTATAACTTCAGACAAATATAATGGGTTCTTCAGCACTAGGAAGTGCAGGTTTCTCAGGATATTAAAGCCAGTTGATGTTAATTGTGCCATCTATAAAAAGAATTTCATCAATTCTTCAATTCCTCCTTTTTAGTTAAAATTTGATCACACATAACTAAGATGTTCTTTTAATTTATAAATAACAAAAATTAGCCCTGCATGATGGTGCACCGCCATAATCCCAGTACTTGAAAGGCTGAGACAGGAGGATTGCAGGTTTGAGGCCAGTCTCAGCAATATAGAAAGACCTCCAGCAACTTAGCAAGACCCAGTTTCAAAAGTAAAAAATAAAATTGGGCTATGGGTATAGTTTGAAGGTAGAACACCCCTGGGTTCAATCTCTATTATCATGAAAAGACAGGAAGGAAGGAAGGAAGGAAGGAAGGAAGGAAGGAAGGAAGGAAGGAAGGATCATTTTATTAAATAAAATTGAAGCTCTATGAAATGTGTAAACTTATTATATGAGAAAGCTATAAGAATATTTTGCCTATAAAAATTATTGGGTGCACATCAGAGGATGAAAGATGGTAAATAAGACTCCTGAATTATTGACCAGAATAGTTTCTGACTAAATTTTGGTGTTTTGTTTCTTAAGAAATACCCATCGTGTTCCATGGATTTTTAAAAATTCCTCTGCAAAGGTAAGTATGAAGTGTAATTCGGAAACCTGCATATAACCTTCAATTCTTTTCCCCAATTCCCATGGCAATTCTCTACTGTGAAACCATAAACATGTGAGCAGAGTTACAGATTGTTAATTTATGAAATTTATTTGCGTGGATATTTGACAGTTTCTTTCTGCTGTGACTCATGCCTGGGTCCATGCCAGGAGCACCCTTTGCCTTTTACTTTACACATACAGAAATAAAATGGGAGCATGAGGCACTTTTACTAAGAAATATTGTGATTAAAAAATAGTTATACAGCAAAAAACAGTTGCAAACACATAGTATCATTCATTGCTAATGAGTTAAAAGGATACCACAGTGCACATATAAATCACTATACAGTATCTTGCAGTTTATTTAAATTCATTGTGCCTCATTATAACTGAGCTATGCACCTTTAGGTCTGAGTTGATTAGGAATGCGATAGCTCAGAATAGCTTTTAATTCAGAGAAACATGGCCTGACCTTTACCATAATCCTGTGTGAAACACACTATAGTTTAGACATTAATAATGATGCTACCTCTTTTTCATACTGGTGAGATGCTACTTAAAATTTGGTATTATTAGTTAACAGGCCCAGGCCAATACATCAAAACCAAATTACCCTTCTGTGTATAACTGCAGTACTTAATTCCGAGTTCTTCATCTCTCATAACTATTACTTCCTCTTTAAAAATGCTAAAACCCAAAATGTAATAGTGTCATGTCATCGCAATATGTCACAGATACAAACTAAAGGCATCCCCCTCGCTCCCCACGGACTGCCACTGTGTGCCGTTAAGGACGTGTGCTTCATGATATACGTTTTAGCGGCGAAGGCATTGCTTGTCTTTGACCTTTGTCTCTCAATTTGAGAATGCCATTTCTTTAAACCACCTTCTGCTAAGTCAACTGGCACAAATAACAGAACTTGCTTACCGTTCTTGTCAGATGCAGTAGAAAATGCAAATCACATTTTACATACTGTTTCTTCTTTAACATTATTTACTGCTTTATCACCATACAGTAAAATAGTAAATAATAAAGTAATACGTTTATAGCATTTAATTGATCTAATAATTCATCAAGACTCATAAGGGAAAATAACATGTCCTGCATCACTCATTTTCACCCCTTCCTGCCCTTGCTTACCCTGTAACTTATATTCCTAAATAACAAGTTCATATTACAAATATCAACTTTTTGGTTTTAAATATTATGTGTTTACTTTTACCATATAAAATAGGATATAACCCTTTTAGAATACCATCTCTTCAAAACTTGAAATCTCCCCTCTTTTTTTTTACTAGTCCTGGGAATTTCCTCTGTTCCTCTCCTGTGTTCCATCCCCTTTTATAGAATCCATTTCATTGAGTTAAGATTTCCTTTTCTCTGAAACACAGAAACACAGCACAAAGGATTGACAAAACAGGAGTCTACTTATCATGGACAAAAGAATTGTTCAGGAGCGGAATGGAAACTCTATGCCATTAGGAGACCAGGACCCTCAAATCTTGTTGCTTCACCAGGCTTGCTTTGCATTGCCTGGAACATTGGGTTATGATAAAAGACAGCTACCATTATGTGTGCAGCATAGAAAAGAAAGAGAAAAAGTGAGCTGATTCCCTTTCAAAATGTTTCCTGGAAGATGTACTCACTACCTCCATTTAAATCCCATAAGTGGTACTTAATCAAATGGCCATGCCTACCTTTAAGGAGACAGGAAATTTATCTTTATTTCAGCAATTCTGTTACTGAGAAGGAAGAGGGCAATATTATGGGATACTCTGCCATAGTAGATCATCTTTCTACATTGTTTTAGTACAACATATATTGAAGGAACTTTCTGAGAAACAGTAAACTAGAAATAAATGTTTTGAACCATTCACTTCATTAAAATATACTTATTTTTATACTTTCATCCTTGGTTGAAAGATTTACTGGGATTTAAAACCAGATTGTTTCTGTAGAATGTCAAAGGTGTTTCATAGTCTTTCAACTTCCAGAGTTGATACCGGGAAGTCCAAGTCCATTCTCATTTCTAATTCTTTGTCCTTTGGCCCCACCCCATGAGCTTTAAAGATAGTGTCTTTACTCTGCTATTCTAAAATGGCGCACAGTATGCGTTACATAGGTCTTGTCCCATTCATTTGTTGTTTCCAGTCTAGAAATTAAAGGCCTCCTATTCTGGGAAAATTTTTTGCCTTATTTCTTTGACAGTTTTTTTTTCAATTATTTTTTTCTTCTTTCTCTGCTTTTGAAGATTGGACCCTAGTGTCAGCCAAAATGAGCTATGTCATACTGCAGAAAGGAAAAATAAATCAGTGGTTCAATATAGCAGATGTGCATCTCTTGCTGATACCACTAATCTAAAAGTAACCAGCTAAGGGTTGGCTCCACATTGTCCTTAGTGAGAGACGAGAGTACCTGAGTCTCCACCCTCCCAAGGGTCTCAGGAGTGCAGCAGGGAAAGGATAATAGAGCAAAAGGTACCCTGAATGTAGAGGCCATTATATTAAGTGAAATAAGCCAGACACAAAGACAAGTACTGCATGATTTCACCCACATGTGAAAATTGAGGAAGTTGATCTCATAGAAGTTGAGTATAGAATGGTGGTTACAAGAGGCCGTTGAGAGCAGGGAAGAGAAGAGTTATGGGAAGGTTGTTCGATGTGTATGAGTTACAGTTAGATAGAAGTAAAACATGCTGCTGTGATATCATACAGTAAGGTGACTATAGATGATGTATTATATATTTCAAAAAAGCTGGAGGAACGGGTTTTAAATGTTTTCACCACATAGAAATTTTAAGTGTTTTAGGAGATAGATACACTTACCCTAATTTGTACATTACAAAATGTATACATGAATCAAAACATCACATGATACCCCATAAATAAGTCGATTAAAATTTAAAGATAAATAAAGGGGAAAAACTTCCACTTAGAATTACTTGCATCAACTTCTATTCCAATTTTATTGGTCACAGAAAGGCACATTCCCGTGCCTAACTGCAAAAGGGTAGGGAGGAGCAATTCCACCAGGTCCCTGATATGAGGTCAACCACAATATTGGTTAATTGGTTAATAGACCTAAGAGCCAAATAGTTGTAAGGATATTCTAATTTTTGTTTCTCTCTCTCTCTCTGTCTCTCTCTCTCTCCCCCCCCTCCTCCCCTCTCTTCTCCCTTTCATAGAAACTCAGTTTATATGCAATAAAGTGCACACAACAACTTGAGTCTATATATTGATGAATTTTTGCATATGAAACACCATGTACCATAATTCAAATAAAAATATATTTCCAACATCCAAAAGACTTTTTCTACCCTGTATCAGTCATAATCCCTAAAGGTAACCAGTAGTATGACCTCTATCATTACATAGATTAATTGTTCCTGATATTGAACAACATATACATAGAATCATATATTGTATATTGTTTTCTTTCACTCAGCCATGTATCTGTGAGTGTTATCAATACTATTACATATAACAGAATCGATTTCTTTATTGCAGTGTAGCATTTGATTATAAGGATATCGCACCCTTTGGTTATTTATTCAATTCTTTTTTTTTTTTTGCGGTACCGGGGATTGAACGCAGGGGCGTTCTACCTCCGCGCTACGCCCCCGGCCCTATTTTTAATACTTTATTTTGAAACCGGGTCTCACGAAGTGCAGAGGGCCTCACTAAGGAGAGAGAGAGAGAGAGAGAGACAGAGAGACAGAGAGACAGAGAGCGAGAGAGCTAAGGCTGGCCGCGAACCCGGATCCTCCGGTCTCCGCCTCCCAAAGTACTGGGATTACAAGTGTGCGCCACCACGCCCGGCTTCATTCAATTCTTGTTGGACATTTATTTTCAATCTTGAACTATTATGAATCAAACTGTTATAAACTTATTTACATGTCTTTGGGTATATATATGCACTCATTTTCAGTGGCTTATCATCCAGGGTGAATTTCAGGCTCAAAAGGTATCTAGGTTTAGGAGTACTGTCCATTTTCCAAAGCAATTGTACCAATTTATAAACCCACAAGCAATATATGAGGATTCCAATTGCTCCTTTTCTTCCCCAACATGTTGTTTTCAATATTCTGGCAAGTGCTTAGTGACACATCACTGCGTCATTAAATTGCACTTCCCTGGTGACAAATAAGGTTGAACAACTTTCCATAGGCATCTTAACCATATGTCTTCTCTTTTTTTATAAATTGCCTTTTCAAGGTTTTTTACTCTTTTTTAAAAATTTGATCTTTTGGATTCTCATTTATTTCTTGGTGTCCTTTATAATTGTGGATACATATCCTTTTTTTGGATATATGTAATACAAACGTCTTGAACCTGTGACTAATATTTTCCCTCTATTTATGGTGTCAATAAATAGAACTTATTAATTTTAATAAATTTTCATTTTTAATCTTTTTAGTGGTTTAATGGTTGGATCTCTTTGTGTCCTATGTAAGAAATATTTGAGTATCCAAGTTATAAAGCTATTTTCCTAAGATTTTCCCCCCAAACTCTTATATTGTCTCACTCAAATTTATGTGTATGATTTATCTCAGATTAGCTTCAGTGTATAGAGTTGAATAGGAATCAAATTTTTCTCATATCATTTACAAAGACCATTCTTACGCAGATCTGCAGTGATGCACATTTTTTAAATAAGATGACCATGTGTGCTCTCATTTTCTATTTCTTTTGGCACTAATTTTCTTTCCTGAATGATTTTTCAACTTTATATTCTAATCCTTATTATTTGTACTTTTAAATCTTAATTTCTGTTTTCACATTTTAATTTTCAATAGCTTTTAAAATTATAATTTAATTTTATTTATAATATATAATTTTATTTATAATATAATTATAAGCATAATATAATTTTTATAAATTATATTTTTTCTATTGCATGCTCTTTGTAGATAAAGACACTTTGTCTTTTCTATGAGCTTTGTATTTCTGGGCATTAATTATATCTCTTTAAACTCCTAAATTTGCTCAGTTTCCTCTGAGTTCTTTTGGTCTCTGTCTTGCATGTAAGAAATTTTCTTAAATATCTGATGGTTGTTGGCTAACTCATTTAGTACCGCTAAAGCTAACTAGAATCTCATTTTAGGTGGGAAGGACTTATCCACTGAAGGAACTCAGTGTGTGGGATTACTGGACCAGTATCTTAAAAGCTTTTCTCTTAGTTCTACCTATTTTGTCTAGAGAGAAATCTTCCAGTCTCCACCATGGGAGATATAATCCTATAACTTGAGTACACATCACTTGTTCAACAGGGCCTGCTGTCTCTGAATCCAGGGTCCTTCTGGTTCATCCTCCCAGAAGAAACAGATCTCTGCTGGGGTTGAGCAGGCAGTCTTACTGCTGGCTGGCTGGAAAAGGGGGAAGTGGGGATAGAGTAAGTGACCTAATTGCTATATATTACCAACTTTCAATATTCTTCCAATTTTCACCTCAACCACAACCATGTCCCATATTCCAATATTCACCTGTTGCTAACTCAACACCCTATTAAATAAATCAGATTAGTTATTGATTGAACCTCACCACTACTTGTGAGTTAAAATTCAGATTTTGTGTGTGTGTGTGTGTGTGTGTGAGTGGTACTGGGAATTGAACCCAGGAGCATTCTAACTCTGACCTATACCCTAACTCTGAGCTACACCCTAGCCTTATTTTATATTTTATTTTGAAACAGGGTTTCACTAAGTTGAAGAGGGGATAAGTTGCAGATGCTGGCCTGCTAACCTAATATCATCCTGTCTCAGCCTTCCAAGTACTGAGATTACAGGTGTGTGACACCACACCAGTCTAAATTCAGATAATTTTAGTCTATTTATTAGTTGTCACTTGTCCACTCTATTTATGTTTGAAAATATTGTATTTATCTCCATGATCTGTAATTTTCTAGCTTTCTAGCCTCCCTCATTTTTTTTGCCTGACTTCTTTAATTCTTGCCATCATCTTGGTGTTTCGGTATAAAAACATGTTTTTTATATTCACTATCTGATTTGGATTCATTGTTGGTTTTCTTTGGCACAAGATAAATTACATTCTGGCAACAAAACAAAACAATAAATGAGCTGAAGTTTCTCTTAAATTGAAAGAGAAAAATAACTTCCCTAAAGTTCAACAAACCTTAGTTCATCTATATTTCTCTTCAAATTTAGAAATCATGTTATATAGGTTTTGAAAACATCAATTCTCATACTCATTAAATTAAATATATATTAACATATAATATTAAATATGTAATACAATATATTACTATTAATTAAAATTTTCTAAAACATTAAACAAATAATATTGAATATCATCATTTTTCTAAACTGTTAAAAAAATCTCTTTACAAGTCTCCTTGAGTTTGAACAGTGAACACTAAAATATGGTGTTAGAAACAGATTATGTGTTATTTATTGCCATTAGAATTAAAGAAGCCAGTCTGTCTGGCTAGGCAATTTTCTCCTTTCATCACTCTTCTGTGTTTTATCCCTTCTGGGAATTATTAGACCCTGAATGGGAAATTTGCCTCTAAAAATGGACAAGAAAATTTCTTAAGACTGATGTCAAATAATAGCTAAATTCTCCAACTAGCACCACCAAACAACCATATGACATCAACTTTTATTAAAATACAAATACTAAGAAGTCAAAATAGAAAGCTAGAAAAGAGACCAAATGGCAGTGGTGACAGCAGCTACAGTGGCGTCATCTTGACAGGACTTTACCGTAGGCTACCAGCATTGTGGCTTCCACACAAGACCAACGGAGACACCAGTGACCTGTTGTGAATCCAGCAACTGCAGAATAGCAGCAGTGAAGGCGAGCGACGACTCGCTCCAAGCGCAACACAGACCCGAACTGCTGCATCAGCAGAAGCAGCAGCAGCGCCATCGTGGTCAGACTGTGCTGGCAGCTACGATCATTGTGGCTTCTGTAGGCCACCAACAAAGCCAGGGACCTGTTGTAAAACCAGCAACTACAGAGTATCAGTGACAAAAGTGAGCAGCAGTACGATCCACACTCAGCAGAGTTCCCAGTGCCTGGAGGCCTGACCAGAATCTGCTGCAGTTGCTGAGCCCACCCCTACACCTAGAGATTAAGAGCAGCACTCAAGGAGACCATAATGGGCTGCCCCAGGGGGAGACCACCCAGCATGGCTACAGGGACTCACGGGGTCTGAGACTGTGCGGATTGCCCTGGAGGAGGTGGGAGTGGGGTTTACTGTGGGATGCGGTAGACGCATGGATAAGCAGACAGTCCCTGGCTTCATTTGGGTGGGACAGACTTGCAGCCCATGGGTCAAAGAACCCTTATGGAGTCCCTGAAGATCACCACAGGACATACAGTTGTGGTACCTGGGGAAAATTGGACCAAACTAGCCCTCTCTGTGGAAAAGGAGAGTTCCATGTTTCCACAGAATTGGATCAAAGAACATACACCGCTTCTGTAGGCAAAGAGAGACACAAGCCCAGGTCTCATTGCTGGTGACACCTGCCATAGGTGTAGACAGAGAGAGACATAAGGACAGCCCAAGTGGAGAACACGGAGATCCACACTTGCAGTGAGAGGGGCAATAGTGGCACTGGTCACCTGCACAGGAAGTGAGAGTCACCAGACAAGGGTCCCAATCACTGAAGGAAACCAAGAATTGGGCCTGCAAGTGGACATTACACCGAGCAAGTGAGAATAACCATTCAGTAAAGGCTATTCACTTATAAGGCTCACCTAGTAGCAACTATCTACCTCCAGGATAAGAAACTATAAAGGGAGAGAGATTAAGACATAGGAAACCTACAGAGTGAGAGAAAGAGAGAGAGCTACCAAAAGAAACAAAGGTATAAAAATAAGAAACCTGAGCCGGGCGTGGTGGCGCACACTTGTAATCCCAGTACTTTGGGAGACGGAGACTGGAGGATCCAGGTTCGCGGCCAGCCTCAGCTTTCTCTCTCTCTCTCTCTCTCTCACTGTCTCTCTCTCTCTCTCTCTCTCTCTCTTTCTACTTAGTGAGGCCCTCCACAACTTTGTGAGACCCGGT